>JAKCPB010002165.1:0-40319 GCA_021442155.1 Cymbidium sinense | reverse complement strand
TAATAACAAACAAGAAACTAATAATAAATAACTAAACTAACTAACTAACTAATAAAACTAAAAAAACTAACAACTAAAAACTAATAATAAAATAAAAAACTAAACTAGTTAATAATAAATAAAACTAATAAAACTAAAAATTAAAATAATAACTAGCTAATAATAACTAATAATAATAAACTAATAATAATAATAACTAACAAACCTAATAACTAATAAAACTAATAATTAATAAAACTAAAACTAACTAAAACTAACTAATAACTAACTAAAAATGACTAATAACTAATAATAAAACTAATAACTAAAAACTAATAAAATTAACTAAAAACTTATAAACTAATAACTAAATAATTAAATAACTAATAAAAACTAAACCTAACAAACTAATAATAAAGCTAATAAAACAAAAACTTAATAAATAAAACTTAATAATTAATAATAACTAATATTAAATAACTAAATAAATAACTAATAAAATAAACTAATTACATTAATAACTAACTAAACTAACTAAATAAAATTAGTAAAACTAAACCTAATAATTAATAATAACTAACTAACTAAACTAAATGACTAATAATTAAAACTAATAATAAAAACTAAAGCTAAACTAAAAACTAAACTAAATTAATATAACTAATTAAAACTAAACTAATAAACTAACTAACTAAACTAATAAAACTAATAAAAAAACTGAACTAAATTAATAAAACTAACAAACTTATAAAAACTAATAAAACCTAATAACCTAAAAAACTAACTAAATTAACTAAAAAACTAAAACCTAATAACTAAACTAAACTAACTAATAAAACTAAAATCTAATAACTAATAACTAAACTAATAATAAACTAACTAACTAACTAATAACTAAATAAAACTAATAAACATAACTAAATACTAATAACTAACTAATAATAAAACTAAACTAAACTAACAAATAAAACTAATAACTAACTAAAACTAACTAAAACTAAAAACTAACTAATAATAAACAAATAAAACTAAACCTTACTAATAATAATAAACTAATTAAACTAAAACTAAAAAACTAATAACTAACATAATAATAATAACTAAACTAATAACTAAAAACTAATAAACTAATAACTAACAAAAAAATAAACTAAATAAAAAAAAATAAAACTAAACTAATAATAAACTAACTAAACCAATAACTAACTAAAAGACTAATAAAATTAATAACTAATAATAACTAATAACTAATCACCAATAATAATAACTAAATAACTAATAATAACTAAAAACTAAACTAATAACTAATAATAATAACTAAACTAATAATAACTAATAACTAATAAAAAATAAAATAAACCAAAAAATAAAACATAAATGATAAAATAATAAATAATAACTAAAATAATAAAATAATAAAATAATAATAATAACTAATAATAATACTAATAACTAACTAAAATAATAATAATAATTAATAACTAATAATTTCATAAACTAATAACTAATAACTAATAAATAACTAATAAACTAACTAACTAATAAATAATAACTAATAATAACAAATAATAATAAATTAAATAACTAAAAACTAATCAAAATAAATAAACTAACTAAAATAACTAGAAACTAAACCTAATAACTAACTAAACTAATAATAATTAATTAAATAAATACCTAATTAAAATTAATAAACTAATCACTAACTAATAATAATAAACTAATATACTAAAAACCTAACTAATAACTAACTAAACTAATAATAATAACTAAATAAACTAAGGAATAAAAACTAAACTAACTAATAACTAATAAAACTAATAAATAACAAAACTAATGACTAATAACTAAAACTAATAATAATTATAATAAAAATAATCTAATAACTATAAAAAACTAATAACTAATAACTAATAAATACTAACTAAACTAATAAACTAAACTAATAAAATAATAAATATAAACTAAACTAAAAAACTAATAAATAATAAAATAATAACTAATAATTACTAATAATTAAACTAAAAAACTAAAATAATAAAACTAACTAACTAATAACTAATAACTAAACTAATAATTGAATTAATAACCAAACTCATAACTAATAACTAATCACTAATAAACTAATAAACTAAAAAGTTACTAAAGTAAATAACTAATAACTAACTAAACTAACTAAAATTAATAATAAAACTAACTAATAATAACTAATAACTAAATAACTAAAACTAATAATAAACTAATAACTAATAACTAACTAATAAAACCTAACCTAAACTAATAACTAACTAATAATAAAAACCTAAACTAATAACTAATAATAACTAACTAATAATAACTAAATAAATAAATAAATAACTAAACTAATAACTAATAAACTAGTAATAACTAGTAAAATTAAACTAATAAAACTAAACTACCTAATAAACTTAAAACTAACTAAATAATAATAAAACTAATAATAATAATTATAACTAACTAAACAAAAATTAATAAACTAAACTAACTAATAACTAACTAAAAACTAATTAAAAAATAATAACTAACTAATAAAACTAACTAATAATAAGTAAAAAATTAATAACTAAAATGACCTAACTAATAACTAATAATAATAAACTAATAATGACTAACTAAACTTGAACTAAACTAATAAAACTAATAACTAAAAACTAATAATAACTAAAAACTAATAAACTAATAACTAACTAAAATTAATAAACTAATAATAACTAAAATTATAACTAACTAATAAATAATATTAAAACTAATAAACTAATAAACTAGTAAATAACTAGTAATATTAAACTAACTAATAAACTAATACTAATGATAATAACAATAATAAATAACTAAATTAATAACAAACTAATAACTAATAATAATAAAACTAATAATAAACTAGTAACTAATAACTAACAAAATAATAAATAACTAATTAATAACTAACAAAACTAAAAAAACTAAACTAACTAGCTAATAATTAGTAACTAATAATAACTAACTAATTAATAATAATAACTAATAACTAACTAAAACTAATAACTAAAAAAATAACTAAACTAAAATTTGAAAAACTAAAACTAACTAATAAAAAACTAATAAACTAAAATAATAATAAATAAATAATAACTAATAAAACTAAATAACTAACTAACTAATAAAAGAACGAACTAATAATAAATATTTAAATAAAAAACTAATAAAACTTATAAAAAAACCTAATAAACTAAACTAATAAAAATAACTAAATAAAACTAAGCAATAATTAACTAAAGCCTAATAACTAAATAACTAATAACTAAACTAATTAATAATAATAAAACTAACTAATAAAACTAATACTAATTAACTAATAATAAAAATAATAACTAAACCTAATAATAAAACTAATAATAAATAACTAATAAAATAACTAAATAATAAAACCTAATAAACTAATTAAAAACTAACTAAAAACTAAACCTAATAACTAAACTAAAAACCTAATAAACTAATACTAAATAAACTAAATAATATACCTAATTACTAATAATACCAATTAAATAATAAAATTAATAAATAAAACTAAATAAAAAACTAAAATAAACCTAATAAAACTAAATAACTAATAATAAAACTAAATAACTAAATAAAAAGACTAATAACTAAGAATAACTAATAAACTAAAAACTAATAACTAAAACTAATAAACTAATAACTAAAACTAAAAACTAATAACTAATAAACTAAATAAGATAATAACTATACTAACTAAACTAATAAAATAACTAAATTACTAACTAATAAAAAACTAATAACTAAAATGAATAAAAAAAACTAAACTAACTAAACTAATAGCTAATAAAAAGTAAAACTAAAAAACTAATAACTAATAATAACTAAAATGAAAGATAAATAAACTAATAACTAATAATAACTAATAACTAAACTAAACTAATAATAAATTAAAACTTAAAATAAAATAAATCAAAAAACTAAACATAATCAATAAAATAATAAATAATAACTAAAATAATAAACTAATAATAATAACTAACTAAAATAATAATAATAATAATTAATAACAAATAAACTAATAAACTAATAAAACTAATAAATAACTAATAAACTAACTAACTAACTAATAAATAATAACTAATAATAATAAACTAAATAAACTAACAAACAAAAATAACTGGAACTAAACCTAATAATGAACTAATAACTAATAATAACTAATTAAAACTAATAAATTAATCACTAACTAATAATAATAAACTAATACACTAAAAACCTAACTAATACTAAATAACTAACTATACTAATAATAACTAACTAATAATAATAACTAAACTAATAAACTAATAAACTAATAACTAATACTAAAAAAACTAAACTAAATAATAACTAAATAAACTAAGTAATAAAAACTAAACTAACTAATAACTAATAAAACTAATAAATAACTAAACTAATGACTAATAATTAAAACTAATAATAATTATAATAATAATAATCTAATAACTATAAAAACTAATAACTAAACTAATAAATACTAACTAAACTAATAAACTAATAATAAATAATAAATAAAACTAAACTAAAAAACTAATAAAAAATAAAATAATAACTAATAATTACTAATAATTAAACTAAAAAACTAAAATAATAAAACTAACTAACTAATAACTAATAACTAAACTAATAATTGAATTAATAACTAAACTCATAACTAATAACTAATAACTAAATAACTAAAACTAATAATAAACTAATAACTAATAACTAACTAATAAAACCTAACCTAAAACTAATAACTAACTAATAATAAAAACATAAACTAATAACTAATAATAACTAAAAATAATACTAAATAAATAACTAAAAAACTAAACTAATAACTAATAAACTAATAATAACTAATAAAATTAAACTAATAAAACTAAACTAACTAATATACCTAAAATTGACAAACTAAATAATAACAAAATTAATAATAATAATTATAACTAACTAAAAAAAATTAATAAACTAAACTAACTAATAAATAACTAAAAACTAATTAACTAATAATAACTAACTAACTAAACTAACTAATAATAACTAAAAAATTAATAAGTAAAATAACCTAACTAATAGCTAATAATAATAAACTAATAATAACTAACTAAACTAAAACTAAACTAATAACTAATAAAACTAATAATAAGTAACTAATAAAATTAATAACTAAAAAAACTAGCAATAACTAAAAACTAATAAACTAATAACTAACTAAAACTAATAAACTAATAATAACTAAACTAATCACTAACTAATAAATAATAATAAAACTAATAAACTAATAAACTAGTAAATAACTAGTAATATTAAACTAACTAATAAACTAATAACTAATGATAATAATAATAATAACTAACTAAACTAATAACAAACTAATAACTAATAATAATAAAACTAATAATAAACTAGTAACTAATAACTAACAAAATAATAAATAACTAACTAATAACTTACAAAACTAAAAAAACTAATAATAAATATCAAAAAAACTAATAATAACTAATAAGACTAAAAAAGATAAACTAACTAGCTAATAACTAATAACTAATAATAACTAACTAATTAATAATAATAACTAATAACTAACTAAAACTAATAACTAAAAAATTAAATAACTAAACTAAAAAACTAATAAACTAAAATAATAACTAAATAATAATAACTAATAAAACTAAATAACTAACTAACTAATAAAAAACTAATAATAAATATCTAAATAAAAAACTAATAAAACTTATAAAAAACCTAATAAACTAAACTAATAAAAATAATTAAATAAAACTAATTAATAATTAACTAAAACCTAATAACTAAATAACTAATAACTAAACTAATTAATAATAATAAAACTAACTAATAAAACTAATACTAATTAACTAATAATAAAAATAACTAAACTTAATAATTAAACTAATAATAAATAACTAATAAAACTAAATAACTAAATAATAAAACCTAATAAACTAATAAAAAAAATAACTAACTAAAACCTAGACCTAATAACTAAACTAAAAGTCTAATAAACTAATACTAAATAAACTAAATAATAAACCTAATAACTAATAATAACTAATAATAATAATTAAATAATAAAATTAATAGAAGAACTAAATAAAAAACTAAAATAACTAATAATAAACCTAATAAAACTAAATAACTAAACTAATTAAAAACCTAATAAAGTAATAATTAAATAAAATAATAAACCAACTCATAAAAAACTAATAAAATTAATGAACTAATAAACTAATAACTAAATAACTAATAAAACTAATAAATTAAAATTAACTAATAACTAACTAATAAACTAAACTAATAAACCTAATAAATTAATAACTAATAATAATAACTAATAATAATAATAATAAACTAATAAAAACAATAACAAACTAATTACTAATAATAACAAACTAATAATAACTAAACTAAATAACTAACTAATAATACCTAATAACTAATAAACTAATAACTAAACTAACTAACTAATAATAAAAAAGCTAAAAACTAATAATAAATAACCAACTAAACAAAAACTAACTACTAACTAATAACTAATAATAATAATAACTAATAAAAGTAAGTAATAACTAATAAAAATTGAAAAGTAACTATTAACTAAAACTAACTAAACCTACATAATAACTAAACTAATAACTAACTAATAAAAACTAATAACTACTAAATAATAGCTAAACTAATAATAAACTAATAACTAACTAATAATAACTAACTAACTAATAACTAATAAACCTAATAATAATAACTAATAAATAAATAATAATTAATAGAAACTAACTAATAAATAATAAATAAGAACTAATAACTAATACTAATAACTAAACTAATAAATTAACTAAACTAATAAACTAAATAACTAACTAACAAATAATTAATAAAATAACTAACTAAACTAAATGACTAAACTAATAAAACTAATAACTAATAAAAAAACTAATAACTAAAAAATAAACTAATAATAAAACTAACTAAATAACTAAACTAATAAAACTAACTAAATAACTAAACTAATAACTAATAATAAAAACTAATAAATAATAATAACTATAAAACTAATTAAACTAATAACTAGTAACTAATAACTAATAATAAACTAATAATTAATAATAACTAAATAATAACTAATAATAAACAAAGAAACTAATAATAATAACTAATAACTAACTAACTAATAATAACTTATAAAACTAATAATTAATATCTAAATAAAACTAATAATAACTAAATATTAACTAACTAATAACCTAACTAATAACTGAACTAATAACTAGATAAATAAATAACTAATAAACTAAAACTAATAATAACTAACTAACTAATAATAACTAATAACTAAAACAAAAAAAAAATATCTAAACTAACTAACTAATAACTAATAACTAATAACTAAACTAATAAAGCCTAAAAATCTAATAACTAAAACTACCTAAAGCTAACTAACTAAAACTAAAATAATAATTAAATGAATAATAATAACTAAACTAATAACAAAACTAATAACTAATAATTAATAAAAATTAACCTAATAAAATAATAATAATAATAATAATAATAATAATAATAATAAAACTAGTAACTAAACTAAATAAAATAAAACTAACTAATAAATAATAATAAAACTAATAAAATAAAACTAACTAACTAAGAATAATTAATAAAACTAATATAAATCACAATAATAAAATCAATAACTAATAACTAAAATTAATAAAATAACCAACTAAACTAATATAAACTAAAATAATAAACTAAATAATAAAACTATTAAATAACTAATTAATAATAAAAACTAATAAACTAAAAACTAATAATAATAAACTAAAACTAATACTATAACTAACCAATAACTAAACTAACTAATTAAACTAGTAAAACTAATAAAAACTAACTAACTAATAAACTAATAACAACTAAAAAACTAACTAATAAAACTAATAAAACTAACTAATGACTAAATTATAAAATAACTAAAACTAAATCTAATTACTAAATAATTAACTAAACTAAATTAAAAAGTAAAAAACTAAATAACTAACTAAAATAACTAAACTAAATAACTAATAAAACTAACTAATAATAATAAATTAATAAAATTAATAATTAATAGCTAGTAATAATAATAACAAATAGTAATAAAGAAACTTAAAACTAACAAATAATAATAACTAATAACTAATAATAGTAACTAAAAACTAAAACTAATAAAAATAATAAATTAATAATTAATAATAAAACTAACTAATCTAACTAAACTAATAATAAAACTAATAATAACTTAATAATACCTAATTAAAATGAATAACTAAACTACTAACTAACTAAATAAACTAATAATTAAAACTAATAATAAAAATAATATCTAAAACTAAACTAACAAAAAACTAATAAACTAAATAAATATTTAAAACTAAAGAAAAATTAATAACTAATAATAAATAACTAAACTAAACATATAAACTAAACTAACTAACTAATAACTAACTATAAAAAACTAGAAAACTAATAACTAAGCCTAATAACCTAATAAAACTAACTAAAACTAATAAAACTAACTAATAAAATAACTAAAAAAATAAAACTAACTAATAACTAAAAACTAAACTAAAACTAATTAACTAATAACTAACTAAACAAAAAAACTAAAACTAATAACTAACTAATAACTAAATAAACTAACTAATAACTAATAAGAAATAAACTAAAACAAAATAATAACTAACTAAATAAAATTAATAAAGCTAATAATAATAATAACTAATAACTAAACTAAAAATAATAATTAAACTAAAAAACTAATTAAATAACTAACTAATAGTAATTAAACCTAATAACTAATAGCTAAATAAACTAACTAATAATAAGCTAAACTAATAAACTAACGAACAAAAAAACTAATAAAAAACTAAATAAAGTAATAAAAATAAATTAATAAAAAATTAATGGTAATAAACTAATATTAATATAATAAATGACTAATAAAACTAATAACTAACTAAACTAATAATAATCCAAATCTAATAATAATAACTAATAATAACTAAACTAATAATAATAAAAACTAATAAGCTAATTAATAACTAATAATAACTAAACTAATAAACTATTAACTAACAAATAATAACTAATTAAATAACTAATTAAAAACTAATAATAATAATAACTAAACTAATAAATTAATAATAACTAATAAAACTACTAAAACTAATAACTAACTAATTAAATAATAATAAAAAAAATAAATTAAAACTAAACTAAAACTAAAACTAATAACTAAAATAAAACTAATAACTAATAAAACCTAAAAAAACTAATGAACTAATAATAATATACTAAAAAAACTAACTAACTAATGAATAACTAATTAAAACTAATAATAAACTAATAAAAACTAACTAACTAATAATAACTAATAACTAATAATAATAAACTAAGAAATAACTAAACTAATAATAACTAACTAATAAAATAATAATAGTAAATAACTAACCAAAAAACTAAAATAATAAACTAATAAAATCATAAAACTAATAATTAACCTAACTAATAAAACTAACTAAATAACTAACCTAATAACTAATAAACTAAAATACCAATAATAGCTAAATAATAAAACTAATAATATAATAAAACTAAATAAAATAATAATAATAACTAAACTAAAATAATAATAATAATAACTAATAACTAATAATAAACTAATAAAACAATTAAACTAATAATAAATTATAATAATAACTAACCAATAAAACTAAAAACTAATGAACTAATAACTAATGATAAAAACTAATAAACTTACTAACTAAAAAACTAATAAGCATGAACCTAAAACTAATAAACTAACAATAATAATAATAAAACTAATAATAATAATAATAAACTAAACTAAAAACTAATAAATAATAATAAAATAAATAACTAAAAACTAACTAATAAAAAAAAACTAATAAACTAAAACTAATAACTTAGATGAATAAATTAAAAATGAACTAATAATAAACTAACTAACTAATAATAACTAATTAATCTAATATAATTAATAATAATAAACTAATAAACTAAACTAATAATTAACTAATAAAACTAATCTAATAACTAATAATTAACTAATAATAATACTAATAATAATAACTAACTAATAATAATTAAATAAATAAATAACAAACTAAAACTAAAAAATAATAACTAAACTAAGAAATAATAATAATAAACCTAATAAAAAAAAATAATAATAAACTAATCACTAATAAAACCTAGTAAATAAACTAATAAACTAATAAATAAAATAAACCTAAAATAAATAAAATTAAAACTAAATAAAATTAAAACTTAAAAAAACCCTAAAAATAAATAAAAATTGAAACCTAAACCTTAAACTAAAAAACATCCTAAACCTAAAATAGAAATAAAATAAACCTAAACCTAAACTAAAATAAATAAAATCTAAACCTGAACCTAAAAAAAACTAAACTTAAATTAAATAAAATAAAATAAACTAAAATAAACCTAAACTAAAAATAAAACCTAAAATAAACCTAAAATAAAATCTAAAACCTAAATCTAAAAAAAATAAAATAAAAACCTAAAACTAAACTAAAAATAAAAAAATAAAACTTGAACCTAAAAATAAAATTAAAATAAAAATTAAAATAAAAACATAAACTTAACTAAAATAAAACTTAAATAAAAATAAATATAACTAAAATAAATGTCTTAAACTAAATATAAATAAAAATCTAGATAAAAAAATAAAAATAAAATTAATAAAAAATAAACTAAATAAACTACTTGGTTTGCTTAATTTAAAAAAAATTAAATAAAATTAAAAAAACAATTGAACCTAAACCCTAAACTACAACTAAATGCTACCCTAAACCCTAAAACATAACTAATAAACCCTACTAATACTAACTAACTATAAAAAAACCCTACTAAATACCCCACTCTAAACCTTAAATGCTAACTCTAGGCTTTCCTAAACCCTAATTCATACCAAAACTAAAACTAAACCTAATCTAAATAAACTAAAATAAAATAAATCAAAAAAACCTAAATAATAAATAATAAAATAAAATAAAAACTAAAAACACACCAACTAACTAATAAAATAAATAAAACTAAAACTAAATAAACTAAATAATCTTAAACTATCGGTTTGTAATTTAAAAATTAAACAAAGTGAAAATTAACCCACAAATCTTAAACTCACCCTACCCTATAAAATAAACTAAATACCCTAAAACCTAATCCTAAACTCTAAACCTACCTAAACTAAAATAACCCTATAAACTAAAACTAAAACTAAACTAAAATAAACCAAGAATAAATTATTAAATCTAAAACTAAATAAAATAAAAAAGTAAGATAAAATAAACCTAAACCTAATAATTAAAACTTACTAATAAAATTAATAACTAAAACTAATAATAATAATAAAACTAATAATTAATAAACTGAATAATTAAACTAACTGATAACCTAACTAAACTAAAAACTAATAAAAATAAAAAACAAATAACTAACTAATAACTAAAATAACTAATAATCATAATAACTAAACTAATAACTAAACGAACAAATAAACTAATAACCAAATAACTAACTAATAATAAATAACTAAAACCTAAAACCTAAACCTAATAACTAATAAACTAAACTAATAAAACTAATTACTAATAACTAATAATAACTAAATAATAACTAACTAAACTAACTAACAAATAATTAATAACTAATAACTAATAATTAATAATTAATAAAAACTAATAAACTAATAAAACTAAAAAACTAACTAAACTAATAAACTAATAAAATTAAACCTAATAACTAACTAACTAATAAACTAATAAAAGTAACTAAAAGTAAATAATAACTATAATAAAATAATAAACTAATAATATTAATTAATAACTAATAATAAACTAACTAATAATAATTAACTAATAACTAACTAGTTAATAATAACTTATAACTAACTAAAATTAATAATTAATAATAATAATGACTAAACTAATAACTAATAATAACTAAAACTAAATAAACTAAAATAATTAAAACTAATAAAACTAAAAAAATAAACTTATAACTAATAAACTAAAAAATTAACTAACTAAAACTAATAAACCTAAAAAACTAACTAAACTAATAACTAAACCTAAAACTAATAATAATAACTAACTAACTAATAACAAAACTAAATAAACTAATAAACTAAAACTAGTAATAACTAAAGCTAATAACTAACTAATAACTAACTAATAAACTAACTAACTAATAAAAACTAAAACTAATTAACTAAACTAATTAACTAATAACTAATACTAATAACTAATAACTAAACTAAAAACTAAGTAAATAATAACTAACTAATAATTTACTAAACCTAATAAGTAAACTAAAAACTAAATAATAACTAAACCAAATAACTAAAAACTGATAACTAATAACTAATAAAAATAATAAAACTAAACTAATAAAATAATAACTAATAACTAATAAACTAATAACTAATAAAAAAACTAATAATAACTAATAAGCTAATAAATTAAATAACAAACTAATAATAATAATAATAACTAAATAAAACTAATAATAATAAATAAAAATAAATAATAATACTAATAAAACTAATAAACTAATAAAAATAACTAAAAACTAACTAAAAACTAATAAAAACTAAACCTAATAAACTAATAAACTAATAACTAATAATTAATAAAAACTAATAACTAAAATAATAAAACTAACTAACTAACTAATAACTAACTAATAATAATAACTAAAAACTAAACTAATAAATAATAACTAATAATTAATAAAACTAAATAACTAACTAATAACTAACTAATAAACTAACTAACTAATAACTAAAAAGTAATAAACTAATAACTAAACTAAAAAATTAAAACTAACTAATAATAACTAACTACTAACTAAACAAACTAAACAAATAAACTAATAAAAACTTAGTAACTAATAACTAAACTAATAAACTAATAAAGTAACTAAACTAATAATCATAAAACTAAATAAAATAAATTAACTAATAATAATAATAATAACTAAATTAATAACTAATAATAACTAAAAACTAACAAATAACTAATAATAACTAAACTGAATAACTAATAACTAAAACAAAACTAATAAACTAACTAAAATTAATAACTAAATTAATAACTAACTAATAATAAACCTAATAAACTAAACAAATAATAAAAACTAATTATATTAAAATAATAAATAACTAATAAACTAAACTAACTAGATAAAACTAACTAATAAAAAAATAATAAACTAAAAAACTAAAAAACTAATAACTAAAAACTAAATAACTAATAAAACTGATAAACTAATAAACTAAATAACTAAATTAACTAAAAACTAATAATAATTAAACTAATAAACTAATAATCTAAATAATAATAACTAATAACTAACTAAAACTAATAATAACTAAACTAATAACTAAAATAAAATAGCTAAACTAACTAATAACTAAAAAAACTAACAAATAATAACTAATAACTAATAAACTAACTAATAAACTAAACTAACTAAAAATAATAATAGTAAACTAAAACTAACTAATAATAATAACTAACTAAACTAATAAACTAATAAACTAACTAAACTAATGAACTAATTAAATTAATAAACTAATAATAAAAACTAAATAATAATAATAATAAAAACTAAATAAATAACTAACTAAAAACTAATAATAAACTAAATAACTAATAATAACTAATAAAACTAACTAACTAAAACTAATAAAATAATAAACTAAAAACTTTTAAACTAATAAACTAATAAACTAATAAAATAATAACTAACTAATAACTAATAAACTAATAAGTAATAAAAATTGACTAGCTAAAAATTAAATAACTAACTAATAATTAATAAACTAATAACTAAACTAATAACTAATAAAAATTAAACCTAATAATTGATAAAACTTATAAACTATCTAATAACTAAACAAAAACTAACCTAACAAATAACTAATAATAAACTAAACTAACGAACTAATAAATAAACTAAAACCCATAACTAATAAACTAATAATAACTAAATAAATTAATAACTAGTAGCTAAATAACTAATAATAACTAAACTAATAACTAATAAAATTAAACTATAAATAACTAGCTAATAACTAATAACTAAAACTAATTAAAACTAAAAACCTAATTACTAAAACTAACTAACTAATAAAAACTAATAACTAACTAAATAAAATAATAAAACTAATAAAGTAATAAATATTAAACTAATAAAACTAGCAATAACTAACTATTAACTAATATTAATAACTAATGACTAAATAATAAAATAACTAAAACTAAAAAATAACTAAAACTAAACTAGTAAAATAACTAATAATAACTAATAAACTTAAATAACTAACAAAAATAACTAAACTAAATAACTAATAATAATAAACTAATAAAAATTGATAACTAATAACTAATAATAAAAGTAAAAACAAACTAATAATAATAACTAATAACTAATAATAATAACTAAAAACTAAAACTAATAAAATTAATTAAATAATAACTAATAATAAATAAAAATAATAACTAATAATAACAAATAAAACTAATAACTAAACTAATAGTAACTAAATAAAACTAATAACTAATTAATAATAATATATAATATAATAACTAAAACTAACCTAACTAACCTAAACCTAAAACAAAATCCAAAACAAAAAATAAATAAAGTAAAATACTACTCAAATAAATAAACTAAAATAAATAATCTAAAACTAAATAAAAATAAAAATAAACCTAAATAAAAAAATAAAACTAAAATAAATAAAAAATATACTAAGTAAACCTAAACCTACCAGTTTAGTTATTTAAAAATAAATAAAATTTAAAAAATTAAAAAAATTAAAAAAATACTAACTAAAAAAGCAAATCTAAAATAAAATATAAAGTACCCTACCCTAAAACCAAAACCCTAACCCTAAACACTAAAATAAAAATAAAACTAAACCATAAATAAAAAAAGCTAAACTCTAAATCCTAAACCAAAAATATTAAAACTAATAAAAATCCTACTAAATCTAAAAATAATAAACCCTAAGCCCAATCCTAAACCACAAAATAAAAAACTTAAACTAAATTAAATAAAACCTAAAAATAAATTAAATAAATAAAACTAAACTAATAAAATATAAACATAAACTAAACTAGAAATAAAATAAAATAAAAAATAAAAACTAATAAATCAATTAAATAAAATCAACTAAACTAAAAATAAAATAAACCCAAAATAAAAAAAAACTAAACATAAAATAAAATAAAATAAACTAAAATAAAATTAAAATAAAAACATAAACCTAAAGATAAATCTAAAATAAATAAATAAAACAAACTAAACCCTAAACTTAAAAAAAAAGCTAAATCTAAATAAAAATAAAATAAATAAAATAATAGACAAAATAAAATAAACTATACCTAAATGAAAATAAACTAAACTAAAATATAAATAAACCCAAAGCCTAAACCCTAAAACTAACCTAAAACTAAATAAAACTTAAACATAAAATAAATAAATAAATCTAAATAAAATAAAATAAAAATAAGATAAAATAAAAAACTAAACTAAAACCTAAACCTAAACCGAAACTTAAAAATAAAAACCTAAATAAAATAAAAACAAAACCTAAAATAAAAATAAAATAAACCTAAAATAAAATAAAAACTTAAACCTAAAAAAACCTAGAAATAATAAAAAAAACCTAAACCTTGAACAAGAAAAATATCCTAAACCTAAAATAAAATAAAATAAATACCTAATTCTAAACCTAAAAATAAACTAAATAAAATAAAATAAACTAAAATAAATCTAAACTAAACTAAAATAAAACTAATAAAAAAATAAAAAGAAAACCTAAACCTAAACTAAAAAATAAATTAAAAAACTAAACTAATCAAAAATAAAAAATAAAACTAAACCTAAAAATAAAATAAAATAAACTAAACTAAAATAAACTTAAACTAAACTTAAAAAATAAACTAAAATAAAAAAAATAAAATTAATAAACTAAACTAAAATAAAAATAAAAATAAACTAAATAAAATAAATAAATAAAAAAAAACAAAAAAAAATAAATAAAAACAAATAACACATCTTGATTTACTTAATTAAAAATAAAAATAAAATTTTAAAATTAAAAAAATACATAACTAAGCGTTAAACCCTAAGTTCTAAATAAAAACTCTAAAGTAAAGCAAATCTAAATCTTAAACTAAAACCCTAAAATAAAATAAACAAAATAAAATAAACTATAAACTAAAATAAGCAAATTTAAAATAACCCACCTAAACCCTAAACCATAAAAACCTATAAATCTAAACATAAACTAAATAAAATAAAAATAATGAATTAAATAAATAAATATAAACCTAAATAAAATAAATATATATATATGAGAAAATACAAACCTAAACTAAAACCTAAACCTAAACTATAAAATAGATAAAATAAATAAAACCAAACTAAAATAAAATAAATAAAATCTAAAATTAAAAACATAATAAAATAAAAACTAAACCTAAAATAAAAATAAAATATACCTAAAATAAAATAAAATAAACTAAAAAGCGTAAAAAAAAAAAAAAAACTTAAAATAAATAAAAAATAAACGTAAACCCTAAACTAAAAAAATCTAAACCTAAAATATAAAATAAACCTAAACTAAACTAAAATAAATAAAACCAAAACATAAACCTAAAATAAACTAAATCTAAAGCTAAACCTAAACTAAATAAAGTAAAAATAAACCTAAACTTAAACTAAAAAATAAATCTTAAAAATAAACCTAAAAAAGAAACCTAAAACCCAAACCTTCATCAAAAAATAAAAATTTAAAACCTAAATCAAAAAAAAAAAATTAAACAAAAAAATAAACCTAAGCCTAATCCTAAACTAAAATAAACAAACTTAAAATAAATAAACTAAACTAAATAAAAATAAAAATAAACCTAAATAAAAAATAAAAAAATAAAATAAAATAAAATAAATAAAAAATAAACTAAATAAACCTAAAAAAACTAGTTTTACTTATTTTAAAAAAAAATAAAATTATAAAATTATAAAAAAACCCAATGACCCTAAAAACCAAAACCTAAACTAAATCCTAAACTAATAACTAAACTAAATAACCTTAAAACCTAAACGTGAACCTAAAATATAAAATACAACTAAACCATAAACTGAAATCTCATACATTGAATATCTAAAAAATACTAGTAACACAACAATAAACAAAATAAGAAAACTAAACTAATTAAATAAAACCTAAAAAATGAAAACCTAAAACAAAATAAAATAATAAAATAAATAAAACAAAATCCTAAACTAAAATATAATAAAATATAAAATAAAACTAAAAGTAAAAAAATACATAAAACCTAAACTAAACTAAAAAATAACATAAACCTAAAAATAAAAATCTTAAATAAAATAAGAATTAAACATAAAATAAAAATAAACTAAAACTAAAATAAAACTAAAATAAAAACCTAAACATAAAAGATAAATCTAAAAATAAATAAAAAATAAAACTAAACCCTAAACTAAAAAAAAAACCTAAACTAAAATAAAAATAAAATAAATAAAATAAAATAAACATAATAAAATAAACCTATATCTAAAATGAAAATAAAGTAAATTAAAAATAACCCAAACTAAACCCTAAACCACAGAAACTAAACTTAAACTAAATAAATAATCAAAAATATATATAATAAACTAAACATAAAATAAAAAACAAAATAAAATAAACCTAAACTAAAACCCAAACTAAACTACTTAAACTAAAGATGAGATAAAGAAAAAAATAAAAGCTAGACAAAAATAAAAAATAAAAAACCTAAACTAAACTAAAAATAAAATAAACTTAAATATAAAAAACCAAAATAAAATAAAACTAAACCATAAATAAAAATAAAATTAACTACAATATAAAATAAAACTAAATAAAAAACTTAAACCTAAAAAACCCTAAAATAAATATAAAATAAAACCTAAATCTTTAAAAAAAAATCCTAAACCTAAAATGAAATAAAATAAACTAACCTAAACTAAATTAAATAAAACCTAAACCTAAACCTAAAGAAATTAAGCTAACTAAATAAAAAATAAAATAAATAAAATAAACCTAAACCATACTAAAAAAAATAAACTAAATAAACCTAAAATAAAACCTAAAACCTAAATAAAGATAAAATAAAACTAAACTAAAATAATAAAATAAAACTAAATTAAAAAAATAAAAAACTATAAACTAAACTAAATAAAACTAATAAATAAAAATAAAAATAAACCTAAATAAACATAATAAAATATAAAATAGTAAAAAAATAAACTAAATAAATTAAATAACCCTGGTTTCTTGATTTAAGGTTTTAAAATTAAAACTCTAACCAAATCCTATAATCATACCATAACTACCATGAGCTGTAACCTAACTAGACTAAAACCTAAAAATCCTAAAACCTAGCCATACCTAAACTAAACCACAAACCTACCCTAAAACCCCACTTTAAATAAACTAACCCTACCAGCTTGCCCTAACCAAAGCTAACCTGACCCTAAAACAAAACCTAAAACTAAATAAAAAAATAAAATAAATCAAAAACTAAAATAAATAAAATAAATAAAATAAAACATGTAAAACATAATCTAAACATAAACTTAAAACTAAAATAATTTACAAAATAAAAACTAAACTAAATAAACTAAATAATCCTAAACTCTAGTTTAATTTAAAATAAATAAAAATGTAAAAAAAAACCATAAAACCTAAACCACAAAACATACCTAAAACTCACCTTAAACCTAATCCCTAAACCTAAATAATCTAAATCCAAAACCTAAATCCTAGCTCACAAACCTAAACCTAAATAATAAAACCTAAAACCCTAAATACTAAACCCTATACCTAAAACTAAAACCCTAAATAAGCTTTGGCAATCTATTCATTAAACTTATCTATGTTAATCAATGTATACTTTCCTTTACTCTTTTATTTTGCTTTTGGTTTGTAGTTAGATAATTTACTCTAAATTGTAGCTCTTTGAAGTAGTTGTGGAGTTTATCTTCTAGGACCTTATAACCCTCTTTTTGTGGCAATAAAATTCCCATATGGGGTTTCCCAAAAAAACACTAAAACTATACCTAAACTAACCCAAACTAAACTCTAAAACAATAAAATTTAAAATAAAAATAAAACTTATACTAAAACCAAAACTAAACCAAAACATAAACAAATAAAATAAAATAAATGATAAAACTAAATTAAAATAAAATAAATAAAAACCTAAATTAAACTAAAAAAAAATAAAACCTAAAAATAAACCTAAATATAATAAAACTAGACATAAAAAATAAAATAAACCTAAATAAAATAAAAGAAAACTAAATAAAACTAAACTTAATAAATAAACCTATTAAACTTAAAAAATAAATAAAATAAACCTAAACCTAAAAAATAAAATAAACTAAACTAAAATATCCTAAACCCTAAACCCTAAAAACCTAAAAACATAAAAACCTAAACCTAAACTAAATAAAACCTAAAAATAAAATAAACAAATAAATCTAAAAATAAATAAAATAAAATAAAAAGATAAAATAAAAATTTAAACTAAAACCTAAACCTAAACCTAAACCTAGAAATAAAATAAAATAAAATATAAAATCTAAACTAGAATAAAATAAATAAAAACCAGAACTAAACTAAAAAATAAAATAAACCTAAAAAAAACCTAAATAAAATAAAAACTAAATGTAAAATGAAAAAAAAATAATTCTAAAATAAAATAAAACTAAACTAAATAAAAACCTAAAAATAAAAAATAAACATAAAAATAAAGCTTAAAAAGAAATAAAGAATAAAATCTAAAACCCTAAACTAAAAAAAACCTAATTCTAAAAAATTAAAATAAAATAAACCTAAAAATAAAATAAACTAAACCCTAAAAACCTAAACCTAAATAAAATAAAAAATAAGATAAAATAAAAACCTATACCGAAATCTAAACCTAAAATAAATAAAATAAAATATAAAAACTAAAGCAAAATAAAATTATTAAAAACCTAAACTAAACTAAAAACATAAAATAAAAATAAAAATAGAAAAACTAAATAAAATAAAAACTATACCTAAAATAAAAATAAAATAAACCTAAAATAACATAAAATAAGAACTAAATAAAAACCTAAACCTAAAAAATAAACCTAAATAAAACCTAAAAATAAATAAAAATAAAACTTAAACCCTAAACTAAAAAAAAACTATAAATAAAATAAAATAAACCCCAATCCTAAACTAAATAACTAAATTAAAATAAATAAAAACCTAATTCTAAAAAAATAAACTAAACCTAAACCTAAATCTAAACTAAATAAAATAAAAAAAACTAAAATATACCTAAAATAAACATAAAACCTAAAAAACCAAATAAAACTTAAACAAACTAAAAATAAAATAAAACTTACACATATATAAAATAAAATAAAATGAAACTAAACTAAAAAAATAAACCTAAACCTAAAAATAAACTAAATTAAAAAACCTAAATTAAAATAAATAAACCTAAAATAAATAAACTAAACTAAATAATAATAAAAATAAACCTAAATAAAATAAAAAATAAAATAAACTAAAACTAAACCTGGTTTACATAAATTAAATGACATTAAAAAAAAAAATTTAAATAACCCTTAACCATATAACCATAAACCCTAAACCCTAAACCTTAAACCCTAAACCCTAAATCCTAAAACCACAAAACCACGAAATTATAACTTAAAATAAATGAAAAAAAAACACAACCAAACTAAAAAAAATTAAACCTAAACCTAAACTAAAATTAACTAAACTAAAATAACCCTAAACCCTAAAAACCTAAAAATAAAATAAATAAACTGAACCTAAAATAAAATAAAAAATAAGATAAAATAAAACCTAAACTAAAAACCTAAACTAAACTAAAAATAAAATAAAATAAAAAAATAAAACTAAAGTAAAATAAAATAAATTAAAACCTAAAATAAACTTAAAAATAAAATAAACCTAGAAATAAAAACCTAAAAAAATAAAAACTAAACTAATATAAAAATAAAATACACTATAAAATGAAATAAAACTAAATAAAACCTAAAAAAATAAATAATAAATAAAACCTAAATCTTATTGACCTCACTTTTGGAGTGAGTTCTCAACCTCCTCTTCTTAGACTTAGGAGTCATCTAGACACTTTTAGTGATTAAGTGAACACTTAACCTAAGAGTAGAGACTTAGAAGGGTTAATCAAAGGATTAAGCCATGCCTTAGGGACCTAGGAAAATCACCTATAATGTAGCCTAAATCCAATCCATGTACACCTTCTTAAATTCAATTCAAATCCAAATTTTGAACCAAACCTCAAACACAATTTCAAATCCAAATCCAAATCTGAATTCTAAATCATTTGATTAAAATCATGATAAAACTCAAATTCAAAACCCTTACGAAGCCCTTTGATTTCTTCCATGGACTTAGCCTTAACCAAATTCAAATCAATCCCAATTCATTTGATTTTCTCAAATATCAATTCAATCCTTCAATCAAACTATCAAATTACAATTAAAATCCAATTTCAAATGATTCAATCACATGATCAAATCCAAGCTCAAAATTCTCATAAACATTATGATTGAATTCCATGACAAAACTAAGTGTAAAATCAAGTCAAAACCAAATTCAAGTGCTTTTAAGCCAATTCCTTGTACTTGGCCAAATCAATTCAAATCAAAAATAATGGATTTTCTCTTAGATCAAGAATTCCTTCAATCATCTATCCAAATATAAATGGAACCTACAATCATCAAGCAAAATAAAACTCAACCCAAAATCAAGCCAATCCAAACTTCATGACATGATTTTTGATCACCTTAGATTGAGCAATTATCATAAATTAGGTCAAACCAAGTCTACCTAACCCATTGACCAAGTCAATCTTTTAACCCATATGAACCCAAACTAGCCAAATTACCACCTAAGCCAAATCCAAAAAAACCAATGATTCAAATCAACCCAAAATCAACTTTGAACATGAATTGTCCTTCAATTGAGCCAAACCTAACCCAATTGGTCCTCTTAATCCAGGTTGACCCAAATTGACCTAAATGGCCAACATGTGTCATGTCAAAATCCAACCTAGGCCAAATTGATTGAAACTAATTGAACCAATGCACTCTAAATGGTCATTTGAACTTGACCCAACCCTTGGTTTGACCCAATTTGACCAAGTTATCAACCTAACACATTTTGACTAAATTTTACCCAAATGGGTCAAATTGAGTCAAATTGAACCAAATGAACTCCAAATGATATGAAATTTGGTCCAACTCACTTTTGACTCATATCAAATCTACCCAAATCAAATCTAATGCTAAATGACCACTTTGGCCTTAGTTCAAGTTCTCCCCATGAGAAAAGATACTCACATAAATGGTCATTTCTCTTCTTTGGCCACTTCGCACTCATCAATTTGTCCACCTAGGCTCCAAAGATAATGACCAACCTGACCAAAGAGGTGGTGGGGTTAGCCATGATCATGGGGAAGTAAATTCACCTCACCTCCCCCATTAGAACACTTGGCAAGCAAGGACTCCCACTCCCCTTACCTTGGTTGCATTCTCACACCTTCCTCCACTCAAGTGAAGCCACCGAGGATGATTTCTTGTCATTCCCAACCACCCCAAGCCATATGACATCCACTAGGGGCTAAAAATCACAATGAAAAAGGGGATTTTCAAAAAAAAAAGACTAAAGATAAGAAAATAGATGCTTGAAAATTTCTCTTCTTACCATCATCTCACTCCCTTAGAGCTCCCAAACCAACCTACAACCATTCCTACTTCATTTTGGAGTGAAAACCATCAAAATCAAGCATATTTTGGCAAGGAAGCAGTGGCCATTGGTGGATACATCGTTCCAAAGGGAGGCAAAGGTCTAGATCCATTACAAAACTTGTTTTTGCATTCAGGAGCGTACTCTGATCATCACTGTCATCAGAAATCATCTTTGGTGAGATAATCTTCAAGAGCCATAGCCAGCCTTAGGAGCTTTTATTTGTGATGATTTTGACATAATTTTATGAATTTCCTCAAAAAAAACTCTTGCATTTTTTCATTGTATTTAATCCCAATAAAAAATTAGAATCTTTCTTGTGTGAATTGATGTGAAAATGAGCCCATTCGAATAAGATTTTGTTAAATTTCATTAAAATCATAAAAATCTCATCAATTTGCACTATTCCTATCGATTTTGTTTAAACATAAACAACAACAACAACAATAATAGCAAGCCTTAATCCCACTAGGTGGGGTCCGCTACATGAATCCTTCGTCTCCATTGTGTCTTATTATGTGTCAAATTCTCATTTAATTCAAGTATACTAAGATCATTTTTTATACATCTTAACCAAGTATTTTTAGGTCTACCTCTACCTTTCTTAAGATAAGGCAAATCTAATGCATCTACTCTCTAATGGTCATCAGGACGGTCGGCTTTATGTGGCCAAACCATCTAAGGCGACTCTCCCTAATCTTATCTACCACTAGAGCTACTCCAATGTTTTCCCAAAATACTCATTTTGCATTCTATCTCTAAGAGTAAAGCCACTCATCCACCTGAGCATCCTCATCTCTGTAACACTTAACTTAATCTTATGCTTCTCTTTTATTGGCCAACATTAAGAGTCATTACAGTCTTACCACCATCTTATAAAATTTTCCTTAAGTTTAAGTGAAACTTTTCTATCACATAATAAAAGATGCATTCCTCCACTTCAACCATCTAACTTGAATTCTACTAATAACATCTCCATCTATTTCACCATCATTTTGAACAATATAGCCTAAATATCTGAATCGCTCACTCTTATTAATGACTTGTTCACCTAATGTCACAACACAACCACTAGAACTTCTACAACTAAAATTACACTCCATATGTTCAGTTTTAGATCTACATAAATGAAAACCTTTAGACTCTAATTTTGACCTCCATAATTCAAGTTTCTCTTGTACTCCCTATCTAGTCTTATCAATAAGAAGAATGTCATCAGCAAAAAGCATACACCAAGGTACATCTTCCAATAAATGCCTAGTAAGAACATCCATAACTAAAGCAAAAAAGATAACAGCTTAAAGCTGATCCTTGATGTAATCCAATTGAAATGGGAAAATATTTTTTCAATCCTCTTTTCCTTTGGACACAAGTAACAGCTCTAGTATACATATCCTTAATGACTTAAATATAACCAATATTAACTCCTTCGTTAGAACTCTCCAAAGAAAATCTCTTGAAACTTTATCATAAGCTTTCTCTAAATCAATAAATATCATATGTAAATCCTCCTTACTTTCTCTATACTTCTCCATCAAACCTCTTAACAAATGTATAGCATCCATAGTAGATCTACCTGGCATAAAACCAAACTGATTATGAGAAACTTTTGTATCACATCGTAACCTAAGCTCAATTCCTCTCTCCCATAATAAACTAAAAACTAATAAAACTAAATAATAATAAACTAAAAACTAAAACTAATAACTAATAACTAATAACTAATAAAACTAATAATAATAATGAAACTAAACCTAAAACCTAATAAACTAATAAAATAATAATAACTAATAACTAAAACTAATAACTAATAACTAAATAATAATAATAATAACTAATAATAACTAAATCTAATTAAAATAATAACAAATAATACTAAATAATAATTAATAATAACTAAAATAAATAACTAAAAGATTAATAATAAACTAAACTAATAATTAATAATAGTAAACTTACTAATTATAATTAATAACTAATAAACACAATAATTAATTAATTAATTAATAATAAATAATAAAACTAATAATAACTAATAATAACTAAAAGCCTAATAAACATAAACTAATATAACTAAGTAAAATAATAAACCAACTAAACCTAATAAGTAACTCAAAATAATAATAAACTAAAGTAATAATAATAAAAGTATAACAAACTAATAATAACTAAAACTAATAATAACTAATAACTAAATACTAAAAAAACTAATAAACTAATAAAACCTAATGATAATAATAATAACTAAACTAAACAAAAACTAATCTAACGAATAAATAACTAAATAATAAAACTAAAACCTAATAATAATAGTAAAATAACTAAACTATAACTAAATAATAAAAATAAACTAATAACTAATAATAATAAACTAATAAGTAAATTATAATAAAACTAATAAAACTAAATCCTTAAAACTAACTAAAACTAATAACCTAATAAACTAATAATATTAACTAAATAAACTAATAAACTAATAATAACTAATAATAATAAATAAGCCTAATAACTAAACTAATAATAAATAATAATAACTAATAACAAATAATAACTAAAACTAATAACTAAAATAATAAATAAATAACTAATAAAAATGAACTAATAATAATAAATAATAACAAAATGGAAACTAACTAATAAAATTTTTAATAACTAAAAAATAACAAAAACTAATAATAATAATAACTAATAATAACTAAAATAACTAAATAATAAAATAATAATAATAATAAACTAATAACTAAAACTAATAATAAAAACTAAAATACTAATAACTAATAAACTAATAAAACAAATAACTAATAACTAATAAAATAAAAACTAATAAATCATAAGTGTACTTAATTAAATCTCTTAATTTAATTAATCATTAATTATGAGCCAAATTGCATTAGGCCCTTTCATTTCTTAGGATCATTGCAATTTTATTATATGCATTTCATGTTGGCTAATAATTATTTGATTAGTTATGTTAACGTGATATAGGTAAGGGTTAACTAATATACTTAAAGCATAAAGATGGCGTAATTAACTCATAAAATTCTCATAATTTTGTTTTCATTTAACCAAATTAAGCCACAAACATGGGAATGGGTTAGGATCAACAAACTTCTCTTCATAATCTTAAACAAATCAAACATGACTTCAAAAATGATACATAAAAAAGCTTTGGTTTATTCTAACTGGTTTTATTTTACATGATAGTTCTAAGAAATTAGTTTGATTAAATAAAACATGTGTTTTATGTCATATTATTCATTTCCAATCATGCTAAATGGTGTATGTCATTTGAAATCATACATTCAAGTTTTCAAGATTAATTAAAATAAATGAAATTTTCTTTATGTTAAGCTTGCATGTGTTGAATTAAATTTATAATATGTGTAGCTTTTATCACTATTAAATCAAAGTTATTTTTAAAAGTATATAAATCAACTATAATATTTGGAGTGATAATAATTATAAATATTTATAAGCTTGCATGTGTCTATGGCTTAGAACATGTGATATGGAGTTCTCTTTCTTTAGTCTATATGGATTTACATAAAGTTTAAATGTTAACAAGTGTATATCCCATTTAAAAAGGACACAACATTTGTTTGATTTCATTCCTATGTATTTCTATGTTAGAATTAAGATAGAATTTTAGCTCACATGTATAAATAATTCAATTGAAAGAATACAACTTTTCATGATTTTCCATTCTTGTAGTCATTTGTGCATGTATTCAAGAATAGTGGGTATATCTAGTCACGGACATTAGGGATCACGAGGGCTTTAAGTTCTCTCCCTAATTTAACAATGGAAAAGTATCCACCTAAAACTTTTATACACTTGTATGTGCATTTAGCTAATGAATGAAAATCTCTTTTAATTGAAATAACTACAATTTTGAATGATTTTCCATTCTTATAGTCTTTTTTTTGGAGAACCCCATAGGGGAATTTTATTGCCACAAAAGGGGTTACAAGATCCTTAGAGGGGATAAACTCAAGAACTGCTCAAAGAGCTACAATCAACCTAGAGTGAATCCCCATCTAAGTACAACCAAAAAAAATGAAAAAGAAAAGCGAAAAGAAAAACAACAAGAGATACAAAAGTAGCAAAAAAATAAAAGCTAAAGAAGATGAGAGAAGTATTTGCCACCTCCAGAGAAGGAACCTGCAAGGAAACAACATAGAATCTGCAAACAACTAGAAGAAGGAATTAGCACAGGTAAAGAGATACAAATAAAATTAACTAAAAAAATAAATGAAAGTGTGAGAAATTTAGAGAAGTGTGTGAAGGAAAGCTCAAGTCCACAAAATGGGCATGACAACATGAGCATCCAAACTTCAAAGGAAGGGTTACATCACAAGTGCTACTGTGAGCCAAATTATGAGTGAAATCATCTCAGGCATCATAGTCTACATACCTGGAGGAAGGCAGCTTCCACTGGATGAAAATTATATGATCTTTAATACCTACATACCAAGCAATAGCAAAATACACTCTAGAATGAAAGGAAGCACCATTTAGCATGACAAAGGGATGCCACCAATCCCTTGTAAGAGAAGCATTACCTATGTATTCCAGCATAGCATGAGAATGAATAGGCAACACAAACCCCTACCTAGATGAAATATTAAGGCAAAGAAAACACCCCCGTAGTGATGAAAGCCAATCAAGAGCAACAACCACCTATTAATAGCTAGAACAACAATAATTATACAGTTCTAATAGAGCCAAGAGTAACCTTAGCCAGCAGATAAACACATACAACAAAGGCACAGGTAATGAGGCTAACTAAATGGCAATCAACAAAATAAAATAGCAGGCAAAAATCCACCAGAATAATCAGCATGCTGAAGATAATAACCCGCTAATCCATTCAGCCGATAGATAATACAATCAACCAAATAATGTGACCAACAGAGGAGAAGGTAGGCAGTGTCATTCCAGAACTGAGCCATGTTAGGAGTCAAAAAATAAATAGACAAAAAATCCATCATATTAAGGGAAAACTGCCAAACTGCTACACAAACAGCAACAATAAAAGCAGTATAAGAAGGAGACCAAAAGAAGTCCCAAATGTGCAAGGAAATAGCAGTAATCACCAAAATAAGAAGAGAAAGAGAAATAGTGAGCCTAATCAGCAAAGTAACTAATTCATCCATAAGGGTTAAGAAAAAGAGCAGCATAACCTAGCTGGTTCAGTGAAATAGGCAAACCCACAGCTATTCAGTAGTAGCTAATGACCAACCTGAAAATAGGAAGCATCAAGAAAAGATTGCAGAAAGATCCAGCCAGAACCCAATATTGGACAAGCAGGTCCCAGCAGCCTCCATCTATAGAAAACACCTCTACCAGAATAGTAGAGAATGCAAAATAGAAAGGAAAAGTTACAAAAGCAACAAACAACCATAGAAAGGAAGACTAGCCCCATCCCATTCATAAACTAGAAAACATGCAGACAATAAAATAAGTTATGGCTCATGAGAAGGAATAAATAAAGCCCAAACCAGCAGAAGATAAAAAAAGACATAATCAGAGCCAAAAACTCAGGGAAGAGCCATATCTCCACAGGAAAAAGAAGCATAAAAGGCTTAAAAATTTCTAACATAAGGCAATCCAGTTTTATCAAGATTCATAAGCCTCCTTAAAAGTGAAGGAATATCATCATTAGAGAATAAATTCAAAGAGAAGGACTTGGCTCCCCAATTAGCAAGAAAATCAACGAATTGCCTTACAGAATAAATATGAGAAATTTGATAATCTAGGTTGGCAAGAAGCCTCCTAGTATGGTTAAGTAAATAATACACTTCAGCATTTCCATGAGCTCCCGAATTTATTAATTCAAGAAGAAGGAGAGAATCAACTTCAAACTAAATCTTCTAAAATCCTTTCTATAAGTAGACATAAATCCCATAGTGCAAACGTTTAAGCTCAGCAAATAATACATAACAGGGTTCTGAAGGTGCATTAAAGCAGAGATAACCTGACCACTATAATCTCTTAAAATCTCCCCATAACCATAAAAGCCATTAGAAACTGATCCATCAGTGTTAACCTTAATGACATGATAATTCGGCTTCATCTAGTATATAATTTTATGGTTAGGAACAATTCCACAAGAAGGAAGATTAATCCCAAAGTTAAAGGTCATATATTTGTACCCTTTGAAACTAAAGGAAGTAAGAAGATCAACTTTATAAAGAGACATACTTTTATATTTGGCTCTAGCAATAATACAATGATAGTTCATAGGTATATCATGATGCATAACATCATTTCTTTCCAACCAAATATACCACAGAAGAGTAGTGGCTAGAACAACTTTCACATGGTCTTTAGAAGTATAAGAGAAAAAAGTTTCAAGAAGTTTCATAATAGAAAGTGATCCATCGAAATGGAAAGTATTTAACATACTATCATACCAACTCTAAACCGTAACAGCAATAGGGCCATTCACGAACACATGATCCACAGTTTCAATGCCAAAGCAACATTGGCATTTAAAGGGGAGGTGGAAACCTTTTTTTAAAAGGGGAGCATCAACAGGAAGGTAGTGCTTTAGAATGTACCAAGTTAAAACAAAAAAGGAGGTAGGGATAGACATATTAAAGAATTCTTATAGTCATTTGTACATTCATGTGTATTAAAGAATAGTGGGTATATCTACTATGGATATTCTGGGGATGTGAGGCTTTAAGTTTCCCCAAGGAGGTCTTTACCTCACTCCCCTAGTTTATCAATGGCGAAGTATCTGCTTAAAACTTGTATACACTTGTATGTGTATTTAGCTAATGAATAAAAATCTCCTTTCAATTGAAAGAACTATAACATTTACATGATTTTTCATTCTTGTAGTCATTTATACATTCATGTGTATTCAAGAATAGTGGGTATATCTAGTCTAGATATTTTGGGGATGCAAGGCTTTAAGTAACCCCAAAGAGGCCTTTACCTCACTCCCCTAGTTTAACAATGGCAAAGTATCTGCTTATAACTTTTATACACTTGTATGTGCATTTAGCTAATGAGTAAAAATCTCATTTTCTACAAAATACACATATGCATCTTTCATTTAAAGTGAGCTAAAAGAAATACGTTGCATGTATAGTTATACTTAGAATTTAATTCATATGCATGCTACGTGTGATGGAAATGAATAACTTGATATATATCATATGATAGTAATTCAATTAAGTTAATCCTAAGATGTCTTTCATGTTGAATAGGATCATTTAAAGTGAACTTAAACTTAGGATTAATTTAAAATGTGCAATAAGCCATTCACTAAAGAGAACTAAATCAAATTAACATGCTTTAGGAAGTGGCTTAGGGTAAGTAAAAAAGAGAGCAATTGTCTTTCTTCTCTTTATAACACTTAGTTGCTAAGTGTATGTCACATAAAACCAAAGAAAATATAAATTAAAACTTGCTAATCAATTAAATCACTTGAAGTGAAACCACCCTTTAAATTGAATCCTTTCACACTTAGAAAATTGTAACCTTAACACCTAGTTAGGACATACCACACAAGCCTTAATACACACACATTAGATTAAGTCACCACTTCTAGCTTTATGTTAGGACGTTACATGGTGTGATGTATGTTTTATTCTATGACGTATTATTTTAGACTGGATGGTAGGTCGTGATTAGCATAATCATGTTTTATGTAGGGGATTATGTTTAAGGGGATGCTTAAAAGTAAATATAAATGCTCTCTTTTGCAGGTTGTTTAAGCCACTAAGCATAATCCAAGTTAGGATAGGTGGGCTTAGTTACCCATGTGCAAGGTGCTAAGTCCAAATAATAAATATAACTACTTCGGTTGTATGTATGTTTAGCTAACCTCCATTTTGTAGGTGTAGCTACATTTATTTTTCATATTTTCAATGTAATTTTCCTAGAAGGCTTTGTTAAGTATGAGCATTGGCTAGAAGGCTTTGTTCTAGGAGGCCATATGATGCCTTTGAAGTGGAGCAAACCAAATCAAAGGAAGAAGATACATGAAGACATGAAGACTTGAAGACCCCCCCACAACATTTATCATTTGTAAATTGCAAATTAATCTTTTATATATCGAGTTGTATAAGGGTAGAGCTTGGCTACACTTTTTTTTTCGGGTTGTACGGCGACACCCGATTGCACCGATGTTTTATTCTTTTGTGTTAGTTATAAAATTGTTTGATGTTATATTTAACTTGTGCATTAGAAATGACATGCCTTTTATTAGTTTCTTACTTGATTGATGTTTCGTTGTATGGCCTCAGTCCGATTAGGCTAGGGAAAAATAAATCTTTTACCCAACAACAAATCATAATTAAATTTCTAAATAACTCATAATCTCACATACTGCCTAGGCATTAAATCAAGATAATTAAAATATTTAGCAACCCTTAGATGTATGGTTATATGTATAATATCATGCATGCATCTTCTACCACTCTTGCAAAACTGAGGGCCTCCATTCATTAACGCATGGGAACTGCTTGACCTATGAGAGCAACTCCTACTAACATAGCTTTACCTCTTCTCTTCTGATTTAGCCAATAATCTATTTCATCATGCATTTAGAGATATGAAAATTTCAAAGCCTTTGTTAAAATGAAGTGTCAAATATAAATATAATTTGAATATATTTGCATTAGACTAAGTAATTACTAATACCACTCATGCTCTACTCTCTTTAGGGAGTGAGTTTAAGGACTTTAGTCTCTCTCTAAATAATAACAACCTAACTATCTTGCAAAAGCATATGACTTGCCTACATAGTTTTAAAGTGTAGGAGGTGTTAGGAGCACTCTAAAGTTAAAGCTGTGGGTTGACTTTAAACTAAACTAACCTAAACCCTACACCCTAAACCCTAAACCTAGAACCCTAAACCCTACCATAAACCCTAAAACCCTAAACCTTAATCCCTAAACCCTTAAACCCAAACCTTAAGAGCCTAAACCAAACCCTAAACCTTAAACTATAACCCTTCACTAAACCCTAAACCATAATCCTAAACCCTAAAAATAAAAGCCAAAACCAAAAAACTAAATAAACCTAAAAATAAAATAAATAAAAAAACCTAAACCTAATAAAATAAAACCTCAACTAAAATATAAAATAAAATCCTAAACTAAAGGTAAAACTAAATAATCTTAAGCCTCTTGGGTTTGCTTAATTTAGCTAAACCACAAACCTAAACCTAAACCTTAAACCCTAAAACTATATAAATAAATAAATAAACCCTACTAAAAAAGCTAAAATAAAATAAAATAAATAAAATAAAATAAAAATAAAATATCCACCCCTAAACCCTAAACCCTAAACCCTAAAAACCTAAAAATAAAATAAATAAATAAACCTAAACCTAAATAAAATAAAAAATAAGATAAAATAAAAACCTAAACCTAAACCTAAAAATAAAATAAAAAATAAAAAACTAAACTAAAATAAAATAAATAAAAACTTAAAATAAACCTTAAAATTAAAAATAACTAAATAAAATAAAAACTAAACTTAATATAAAAATAAAATAAAATAAAATAAAATAAAAACTAAATAAAAACATAAACCTAAAAAATAAACCTAAAAATAAATAAAAACTAAAACCTAAATCTTATTGACCTCACTTTTGGAGTGAGTTCTCAACCTCCTCTTCTTAGACTTAGGAGTCATCTAAACACTAAGACTTCCCTAGTCATAAGACACTTTTAGTGATTAGGTGGACACATAATCTAAGCCTAGAGACTTAGAAGGGTTCATCATAAGATTAGGCCATGTCTCAGGGACCTAAGAAAATAACCTAAAATGTAGCCTAAATCCAATCCATGTACACCTTCTTAAATTCAATTCAAATACAAATTTCCAACCAAACCTCAAACTCAATTTCAAATCCAAATCCAAATCTGAATTCTAAATCATTTGATTGAAATCCATGATCAAACTCAAATTCAAAACCCTTCTGAAGCCCTTTGATTTCATCCTATGGACTTAGCCTTAACCAAATTCAGACCAATCCCAATTCATTTGATTCTCTCAAAAGTCAATTCAATCCTTCAATAAATAATAACAAACCAAAAAACTAAAAAATAACTAAACTAATAACTAATAATTAATAAATAATAATAACTAATAATAACCTAATAAATAACTAAACTAACTAACTAATAATAATAACTAACTAATAACTAATAAAAGCCTAATAATTAATAATAACTAAACTAATAACTAAAACTAATAACTTAAAACTAATAATAATAACTAATAACTAAACTAATAACTAATAACTAATAAAAACTGAACTAATAACCAAAACTAATAACTAACTAAAACCTAAACTAAAACCTAAACCTAATAAAACTAATAAACTAATAATAACTAATAACTAATAACTAATAATAATTAAAACTAAAAACTAATAATAATAAACAAAATAACTAAACTAATAAAAAAAACTAAATTAAAACTAAACTAATAATAACCTAACTAATAACTAATAATAAAATAATAAACTAACTAATAACTAATAATTAATAAATAAAAAACTATAAACTAACTAATAAATAAAACTAAACCTAATAACTAAACTAACTATCTAACTAACTAACTAAAAAACTAATAATAAAACTAAACTAATAACTAATAAAAAAACTAAACTAATAAACTAAACCTAATAACTAAAACTAAAACTAACAACTAACAACCAAAACTAACTAATAAAGCTAATAACTAAAATTAATAATAATAACCAAACTAACAATAATAATAAAACTAATAACAAAGTAAAAAAATAACTAATAACTAATAATAATAATAAAACTAAACTAAAAAAATAACTAATTACTAATAAACCTAATAACTAAACTAACTAATAACCTAACTAAACTAAAAACTAATAAAACTAGTAAACTAATAACTAACTAATAACTAACTAATAACTAAAATAACTAATAATGATAATAACAAACAAATAACTAATCTAACTAATAAACTAAAAACTAAACAACTAACTAACAATAAATAACTAAAACCTAAAACCTAAACTTAATAACTAATAAAATCTAATAAACTAATAAAACTAAATAACTAAATAACTAAACTAACAAACTAATAAAACTAACTAAAACTAAATAATAATTAATATTAACTAATAAATTAATAATAATAACTAATAATAAACTAACTAACTAATAAATAACCTAATTATCTAATAACTAACTAACTAACTAATAATAACTAATAACTAACTAAAACTAATAACTAATAATAATGATAATTAAACTAATAATTAATAATAACTAAAACTAAATAAATAAACTAACTAAAATTCATAAAACTAATAAACTAATAACTAATAATTAATAACTAATAAAACTAAAAAACTAAACTTATAACTAATAAACTAAAAAACTAACTAACTAAAACTAATAAACCTAAAAAACTAACTAAACTAATAACTAAACCTAAAACTAATAATAATAAACTAACTAATTAATAACTAAACTAAATAAACTAATAAACCAAAATAATAATAACTAAAACAAATAACTAACTAATAACTAACTAACTAATAATAATAATAATAATAATAATAATAATAATAATAATAATAATAATAATAATAATAATAATAATAATAATAATAATAACTAATAAACTAATAACTAACTAATAATAACTAATAAAACTAACTAAACAAAATAAAATAATAAACTAATAACTAAACTAAAACTAATAAACTAACTAACTAATAAAACTAATAAAACTAATAAACTAATAACTAAAAACTAAACTAAACTAATAATTAACTAATAAACTAATAACAAACTAATAAACTAGAAAAACTAATAAAACTAAAATAATTAACTAAACTAATAAAATAAATAATAATAACCTAATAAATAACTAAACTAAACTAATAATAATTAATAATACAAACTAACTAATAACTAATAACTAAACTGATAAAAACTAAACTAACAACAAAAACTAACTAACTAATAAACTAATAAAACTAAAAAACTAACTAACTAATAATAAAAAAAACTAAAACTAATAAACTAATAATAATAATAACTAATAATAAAATAAAAGTAATAATAATAAACTAATAAACTAATAAACTAATAAAACTAATAAACTAAAAACTAACTAATAAAACCTAAACTAATAATAAAACTAACTAAAATTAATAACTAAATAACTAATAAACTAATAAACTAAAAATTAAACTAAAATAAACTTACTAACCTAATAACTAATAATAAAATTAAACTAATAATAATAATAACTAAATAACTAACTAATTAAACTCATAAACCTAATAACTAGGACTAATAAACTAATAATAATAATTGATAATAAAAACTAACTAAAACTAATAATAAAAATAACTAAACCTATTAACTAAAAAACTAATAAAATAACTAAACTAATAACTAATAAAACTAACTAATAATAAACTAAAAACTAACTAATAATAATAACTAATAAAATAACCAAACTAATAACTAATAACTAACTAAACAAAAAGTAACTAAACTAATAAAACTATAAAACCAAAAGACTAATAAACTAAATAAACTAATAATAAAAACTAAACTAATAAACTAATAAACAAATAACTAATAATAACTAACAATAACTAACTATTAACTAAACTAATAAAACTAACTAACTAAAAAACTTAGCAAATAAACCTAAACTAAAAACTAAACTAATAGCTAACTAATAAAATAATAAATAAACTAAACTTAATAATAATAAATAAATACTAATAATAACAAAACTAATAAACTAACTAATAGTAATAATAATAACTAACTAATGACCTAATAACTAAACTAATAACTAATAAACTAATAACTAAACGAAAAACTAAAAATTAATAATAACTATACTAACTAATAATAATAATAACTAAAAAACTAACTAAACCAATTAAAATTAACTAACTAACTAAACCTAAAACTAATAAACTAATAACTAACTAACAAACTAATAACTAAACTAATAAAACTAATAAACTAATAACTAATATTAACTAAAACTAAATAACTAAACTAATAACTAAATAATAACCTAAACTAACTAAAACCTAATAAAACCAATAAACCAAAAAACTAATAACTAATAAAAACTAAATAACTAAATTAAAAAGCTAAATAACTAAACTAATAAACTAAACAAATAACTAATAAAACTAACTAATAACTAATAATAATTACTAATAACTAATAATAACTAATAACTAACTAATAATATCTAATAACCTAATAACTAATAAAACTAACTAATAATTAATACTATTTACTAATAACTAATAATAACTAATATCTAAATAATAATAACTAATAACCTAATAACTAATAAAACTAACTAACTAATAATTAATAATAAAAACTAATAAACTAACAAAATTAATAAATTACTAAACTAATAACTAAACATAAAATAATAAAATTAATAATAAAAAAACTAATAAACTAATAAACTAAACCTAATAATAACTAATAAAAAATAATAACTAATAATAACTAATAATAATAATTAAAAACTAACTAAAACTAATAACTAATAAAACTAAACTAATAAACTAATAAACTAATAATTAAAAACTAATAAACTAAACTAACTAATAATAACTAATAAAACCTAAACTAATAACTAACTAAACTAAATAACTAAACTAATAACTAACTAATAACTAACTAAAATAAACTAAACTAAAATAAACTAAACTAATAACTAACTAAAAACCTAAAAATAAAACTAAAACAAATAACTAATAATAACTGATCATAACTAACTAAAACCTAAATAACTAATAACTTATAAAACTAACAAATAAATAACTAATAATAAATAATTGAACTCATAAAAAGTAATAAACTAAACTAAACAATAATAACTAATAACTAATAAAATAATAAAACTAATAACTAATAATAGCTAACTAATAAAACTAACTAACTAATAACTAATTAATAACTAATAATTAATAACTAATAAACTAATAAAATTAACTAATAAATAACTAAACTAATAAAAAATTAATAACTAATAATAACTAAAAATAACTAACTAACTAATAAAAACTAATAAACTAACTAATAAAAACTAATAAACTAACTAATAACTAACTAAAACTAACTAATAAATAAAACTAATAACTAACTAATAAAACTAATAACTAATTACAAATAAAACTAAATAAATTAAGAAATAATAAATAACTAACTAATAACTAACTAATAACTAATAATAACTAAATTAAAACCTAATAAAACTAATAACTAATAACTAAACCTAAAACTAAAACTAATAAACCTAATAATAATGCTAATAACTAACCTAATAATAATAAATAATAATAAACTAAAACTAAACTAATAACTAACTAATAAACTAAAACCTGATAAACTAATAATAAAACTAATAACTAACTAATATATAAACCTAATAACTAATAAATTAAATAACTAAAAACTAATAAACTAAACTAATGAACTAACAAACTAAAATTAAAAAACTTATAACTAATTACTAAACCTAAACCTAAAACTAATAATAATAAACTAACTAACTAAAAACTAATAACTAAACTAACAAATAAACTAACTAATAAAAAGAACAAACTAAATAATAATAAAACTAAACCTTATAAACTAATAAACTAATAATAATAACTAATAACTAATAATAATAATAATTACTAAACTAATAACTAATAATAACTAACTAATAACTAAAACTAATAACTAATATTAAACTAATAATAAAACTAATAATAATAACTAATAAAACTAACTAAACTAATAACTAAACTAAACTAAAAACTTAATAACTAAAAACCTAAACCTAATAATAACCAATAACTAAACTAATAACTAAAACTAAATAACTAAACTAATAAACTAAACTAATAACTAAATAACTAACTAAATAATAAAAAAATAAATAAATAACTAATAACTAATAACTAATAAATAACTAAAAACTAATAATAATAAACTAATAAAACTAATAACTAAAACTAAATAACTAATTAATAACTAATAACTAATAAAAACTAATAACTAATAACTAATAACTAATAATAACTAATAAACTAAACTAAGAACTAACTAATAACTAAATAAAACTAAAATAATAACTAAACTAATAACTAAACTAAATAACTAAAACTAATAACAACTAAACTAAAACTAATAAACTAATAACAACTAAAAATTAACTAAATAATAATAAACTAACCTAAAATTAATAACTAACTAACTAACTAACTAAAAACATAATAACTAAACCTAATAAATTAATAATCTATTAACTTCCTAATAACTAACTGAAACTAATAAAACCACTAAATTAATAATAACCAACTAATAATAAAAACCAATAACTAATAAATTAATAAAACTAATAACCAAAACTAAATAAAACTAAAACTAACTAATAATGATTAATAAACTAAAATAATTAAATTAATAAACATAACTAATTAATAATAATAATAATAATAATAACTAATAAAACTAACTAATAACTAATATCTAATAGATTAAATTAATAAAACTAACAACTAATAAAAGCAATAATAATAAAGCTAAAATAATAACTAATTAATAAACAAATTAATAAAAACTAATAAAACAAATAACTAAACTAAAAAAATAAAACTAAATAACTAAACTAATAATAATAACTAACTAATAAAAAAGTATACTAATAACTAATTAACTAAACTAATAAAACTAAAATAACTAAAATAAATAATAATAACTAATAACTAGAACTAATAATAATAATAACTAAAAATTAAAATTAACTAAATAACTAACTAATAACTAAAAACCTAATAACTGACTAAATAACAAATCAATAATAAAACTAACTAATAATAAAGTAATAACTAAACTAAAAGCCTAATAACTAAAAACTAAAATAACTAACTAAAACTAATAATAATAAACTAAATAGAATAACCTAATAAAACTAAACTAATAATAACTAAGTAATAATAACTAACTAATAAACTAAAAACTAATAAACTAACTAAAACTAAATAAACTAAACTAATAAACTAATAACTAATAACTAATAAACTAATAATAATAATAATAAAACCTAACTAATAATAACTAAACTAAATAAAAACTAAAAACTAAAAAACTAAACTAACTAACTAACTAAAACTAATAACTAAACTAACTAATAATTAAAAAATAATATATAAAACTAACTAACTAAAACTAATAAAACTAAACTAAAATTAATTAATAATAACTAAATTAAAAAATTAAACTAATAACTAACTAATAAAACTAATAGAAACCAACTAATAAATAATAACCCACTAATAATTAATAATAATAAACTAATAAAAACCAATAAACTAACATAATTGGAACTAAACTAACTAAACTAATAACTTATAACTAGTAATAATAAAACTAAACAAAAAATTATAACTAAACTAATAAACTAAAATAAACTAATAAAACTAACTAACTAATAAACTAATAACTAATAAACTAATAAACTAATAAACTAATAAAATAATAATTAATAACTAAATAATAAGTAACTAACAAAACTAATAAAACTAACTAATAAAAAATAAATTAATAAACTATATAATTAAATAATAATAAAATAACTAACTAAACCTAATAATAAATAATAACTAATAACTATAAATAATTAAACTAATAAACTAAACTAATAATTACTTAACTAATGACTAAAAAAACTATAACTAATAACTAATAATAATAAATAACCTAAACTAAATAACAAATAATAATAACTAAAAACTAATCAACTAATCAACTAATAAAATAATTAAACTTACTTATCTAAATAACAAAACTAATAAACTAATAATAACTAAACTAATAACTAAAATAAACTAAAACTAATAATAAACTAAAAATAATAAGTAACTAAAACTAAAATAAAAATAAATAACTAATAATAACTAATAAAAAATTAAATAACTAATTAAACTAAAAAACTAATAAAACCTAACAAACTAATAACCAATAAAACTAATAAAAACTAATAATAACTAACTAATAATAATAATCATGAAAAAAATTAAAACTAAACTAATAACTAATAACTAACTAACTTAATAACTAAACTAATAACTAATAATAAATAACTAACTAAAACTAATAATAATAACTAATAAAACTAGCTAATAACTAAACTAATAAACTAAAAACTAATAACTAATAATTAAAATTAATAACAAGCTAATAAAACTAAATAAATAAATAATAATAACTACCTAACTAATAAAACTCAATAAAACTAATAACTAATAATAATAACCAACTAAAAAACTAAACTAAAATAACCACAACTAAAC
>JAKCPB010002164.1:0-86105 GCA_021442155.1 Cymbidium sinense | reverse complement strand
GTTTAAAGGTTAGAGTTTAGGGTTTAATTAGTGTTTGAGTTTAGAGTTTAGATTTAGTGTTTAGGGTTTAGGGTATAGCGTTTAGGGTTTTTATTTATAAATTAAGTAAAATGGTAGGTTTTGGTTTATTTAGTCTATTTTATATTTTTATTTAGGTTTATTTTTTATTTTTATTTAGTTTACTTTATTTATTTTACATTTTTTTTTAGTTTTGGTTTTATTTTAGTTTAGGTTTAGGTTTATTTTATTTTTTTATTTATTTTTTATTAAGTTTAGGCTTTTTTTAGTGCAGGGTTTATTTTATATTTATTAGTTATTTTTTCATTTTATTTCTAGGTTTATTTTTTGGTTAGGTTTTAATTTTATTTTATTTTAGGTTTATTTCATTTTTATTTTACGTTTAGTTTACATTTTATTTAGTTTTTCTTCTTAGGTTTATTTTATTTTGAAGTTTAGTTTAGGTTTTTATTTATTTTATTTTAGTTTATTTTTATTAGTTTATTTATTTATTTTTTAGGTTTAGGTTTAGGTTTTAGTTTAGGTTTTTATTTTATTTTATTATTTATTTTATTTAGGTTTAGGTTTTTTTATAAATTTTATTTTTTAGGTTTTATTTAATTTAAGTTTAGGGTTAGGGATTAGGGTTTAGGGTTTAGGGTTTATTGTTTAGGCTATAGGGTTTAAGGTTTTTAGGGTTTAGGATTTATGGTTTAGGGTTTAGGGTTTTTAGGGTTTAGGGTTTATGGTTTAGGGTTTAAGGTTTAGTGTTAGCTTAGGGTTTAGAGTTTATTTTTTTAAAATTAAGTAAAGTAGTGGGTTTAGGTTTATTTAGTTTATTTTTTATTCTTTATTTTATTTTTTGTTTTTATTTAGTTTAGATTATTTATTTTGCTTTATTTATTTTAGTTTTGGTTTTTATTTTAGTTTATTTTTTAGGTTTAGGTTTATGTTTAGGTTAATTTTTTTAGTTGAGTTTTATTTTTATTTTATTTTTAATGTTTAGGTTTTATTTTTTATTTTTAGGTTTAGGTTTTTATTTAATTTTTTAAGGTTTAGGTTTTAGCTTTTCATTTTAGGTTTATTTTTAGGTTTTATTTTATAGTTTAGATATAATTTAATTTTAGTTTATTTTAAGTTTAGGTTTACGTTTAGGTTTTATTTATTTTAGTTTAGTTTATTTTAGATTAGGTTTAGGTTTATTTTATTTTTTTTATTTCATTTTTACTTTAGGTTTAGGTTTTTTTAGTTTAGGGTTTACGTCTTACTTTTTATTTATTTATAGGATTTATTTTTTAGGTTTTATTTTTTATGTTTAGAATTTTATTTAGTTGTTAGTTTATTATATTATAGGTTTATTTTATTTTTATTTATGTTGAGTTTTTATTTTATTTAGGTTTTTTATTCTTAGGTTTATTTTAGGTTTATTTTAGGTTTTATTTATTTTAGTTTAGTTAGATCTAGTTTAGGTTTAGGTTTATTTTATTTTGTTTATTTTAGGTTTAAGTTTTTTTTAGTTTAAGTTTATGTTTTATTTTTTATTTATTTTTAGGTTTAGGTTTTTATTTATGTTTTATTTTATTTTATTTTAGGTTTATTTTATTTAGGTTTTTTTATTTTTAGGTCTATTTTATTTTTTAGTTTATTTTAGGTTTTTATTTAATTTATTTTAATTTAGTTCTATTTTTTATTTAATTTTATTTTTAGGTTTAGGTTTAGGTTTAGGTTTTAGTTTAGGTTTTTATTTTATTTTATTTTTTTATTTAGGCTTAGGTTTTATTTATTTATTTTATTTTTAGTTTTTATTTAGTTTAAGTTTAGGTTTTTAGGTTTTAAGGTTTTTAGGGTTTAGGGTTTAAGGTTTAGGGTTTAGGGTTTAAGGTTTGGGGTTTAGGGCTTAGGGTTTAGGGATGTAGGTTTTAGGGTTTAGGGTTTATGATTTAGGGTTTTGGGTTTAGGGTTTAGGGTTTTAGCACTTAGGTTTAGGGTTTAGGGTTTAGGGTTTAGGGTATAGGGTTTATGGTTTAGGGTTTAAGGATTTTCCTTTTTTTATTATTTTCTAAATTAAGTAAACTAGTAGGTTTATGTTTATTTACTTTATTTTTTTATTTATTTTTGTTTAGTTTATTTTTATTTTTATTTAGGTTTATTTTTATTTTTATTTAGTTTAGTTTATTTATTATAGTTTAGGTTACTTATTTTAGTTTACTTTTTAGGTTTATGTTTAGGTTTTTATTTTTAGGCTTTGGTTTATGCATTTATTTTATCTTTATATGTTTATGTTTTATGTTTTTATTTTAGGTTTATTTTTAAGTTTTATTTTTTAGTTTAGCTTTAGGTTTATTTTTAGTTTATTTATTTTATTTAGTTTATGTTTAATTTTTTTTTTTTTGGGAACCATGTGGAATTTTATTAGATTTAAATAGTTTAGTTTAGTTTAGGTTTATGTATAAGCTTAGTTTATTTTAGGTTTAGGTTTAGGTTTTATTTATTTTAGTTTAGTTTATTTTATTTTAGGTTTAGGTTTAATTTATTTTTATTTTAGGTTTAGTTTTTTTTAGTTTAGAGTTTAGGATTTATTTTTATTTATTTTTAAGTTTTATTTTTAGTTTTTTTATTAGGTTTACATTTTTATTTTATTTTATTTTAGATTTATTTTACTTTTATTTCAGGTTTACTTTTTTTTTATTTAGATTTTTTATTTTTTTAGTTTAGTTTAGGTTTTTATTTATTTTATTTTAGTTTAGTTTTTATTTCTTATTTTATTCTCTTTTTAAATTTAAGTTTAGGTTTAGGTTTAGGTTTAGGTTTTAATTTATATTTTTATTTTATTTTATTTTATTTTTTATATTTTGGTTTAGGTTTTTTATTTATTTTATTTTTAGGTCTTGTTAAGTTTATGTTTAGGTTTTTAACTTTTTAGGGATTACGATTTAAGGTTTTGGGTTTAGGGTTTAGGGTTTAGGGTTTAGGGTTTAGGTTTTAGGGTTTAGGGTTTAGGGTTTAAGGTTAAGGGGTTTAGGGTTTATGGCTGAGGGTTTATGGTTTAGGGGTTTTAGGGTTTAGCGTTTACATTTTAGGTTTAGGGTTTAGGTTTTAGTTTAGGGTTTTATGTTTTATGTTTTTTTTAAACAGAGAACAAATTTAGATTCAACATTTCTTCTTTTTAATTTCATCAAACAAGTAACACACCAAGTTTTCTAAGAAGACATAGATAAAAATGAGCACTCATAGAAAATCAAAATCTAAATAACTAGAACCATCTCTATTATAAAGATCTGAGTTCCATAAATAGAAGATCGAATCGGTAGTTCTTGATTTCTCAGTTCAATCAACTTCTGGCCCCTCGTGGATCCACCATCATATCCCCGATCTCTCGCCTACATAACCATCACGGCTGTAATCTTCATTGCTCCTTCCACCTCCATAACCACCACTACTCAGACCACCACCTCCATATCGGCACACTAGATCCCCACCACCACTTTGTGATAATCGTTGCATGTAGCCTCCTAGATCTAGGAGCAGTTGGGTGATGTTCTTGCCATCAAGGTTCTCCCATTCTTAGGGTTTAGGTTTATTTAGTTTTAAGGTTTAGGTTTAATTTTTAATTTATTTAATTACTTTAGGTTTAGGTTTAAGGTTTGGAGTTTAAGATTTAGGGTTTAGGGTTAGGGTTTAGGGTTTAGGGTTTAGGTTTTAGGGTTAGTGTTTAGGGTTTAGAGTTTATGGTTTTTTAAGGTTGTAGGTTTAGGGTTAAGGGTTTGGGGTTTAGGCTTCACGATTTTGGGTTTATAGTTTTTTCTTAAAATTAAGTAAACTGATAGGTTTAGCTTTATTTAATTTATCTAGTTTATTTTTCATTTATTTTAGTTTATTTTATTTCTTATTTTTATTTCAATTTAATTTTTAATTTTATTCAGCTTAGTTTATTTATTTTAATTTAGGTTTTGTATTTTTGTTTATTTCTTTAGGTGTAGGTTTAGGTTTAGGTTTATTTTTTTTTCAATTTAGTTTTATTTTTATTTTAGGTTTTAGGTTTCCATTTTATCTTTTATTTTTAGGTTTAGGTTTAGGTTTTTATTTTATTTTTTATATTTAGGTTTTAGGTTTTATTATAGGTTTATTTTTAGGTTTTATTTTTTAGTTTGGTTTAGGCTCATTTTTTGCTTATTTTATTTTATTTAGTTTGTATTTCAATTTAGGTTTAGTTTATTTTAGGTTTAGCTTTAGGTTTTACTTATTTTAGTTTAGGTTTAGGTTTAATTTATTTTTATTTTAGGTTTAGGTTTTTCTTTTTATTTCAGTTTAGGGTTTAGGTTTCTTTTATTTATTTTTAGATTTTATTTTTAGGTTTAGGTTTTTATCTTATTTTTATTTTATGTTTATTTTAGGTTTAGTTTTTATTTTATTTAGGATTTTTATTTTTTTAATTTAGTTTAGCTTTATATTTATTTTATTTTAGTTTGGTTTTTTTATTTTAAGTTTAGGTTTATGTTTCAGTTTATGTTTTTATTTTATTTTATTATTTGATTTTATTTTAGATTATGTTTTTTTATTTATTTTATTTTTAGTTTTTATTTAGTTTAGGTTTAGGTTTTTAGCTTTTTAAGATTTAGGGTTTAAGGTTTATGATTTAAGGTTAGTTTAGGGTTTAGTGTTTGGGGTTTAGGGTTTGGGTTTAGGGTTTAGGGTATAGGGTTTTAGGGTTTAGGTTTTTGGGTTTTGGGTTTAGGTTTAGGTTTAGGTTTATTTTTTTTTGGGTTTAGGGTTTAAGGATTTTAGGGTTATTAGGGTTTTAGGGTTTAGGGTTTAGGTTTTATATTTTAGGGTTTAAGTTTAGGATTAGAGTTTTATTTATTTTAGGGTTTAGGTTTAGGTTAGAGTTTTAGTTTAGTGTTTAAGTTAGTTTTAGGGTTTATATAGGGTTTAGGGTTAGATTTAGGGTTTATGATTTTTTTAAAATTAAGTGATTTTTAAGTTTAGTTTTTTTTTTATTTATTTTGTTTAATTTATTTAATTTAGGTTTTTTTTAGGTTTAGGTTTTATTTATTTTTTAGTTTAGTTTTATTTTTATTTTATTTTTTAGGTTCAGTTTTTTTTTTAGGTTAAGGTTAAGGTTTTTATTTTTTCTTTTTAGGTTTAGGTTTAGGTTTTTGGTTTTTATTTTAGGTTCAATTTTAGGTTTTATTTTTTAGTTCAGGTTTAGGTTTATTTTTTGTTTATTTCATTTTATTTAGTTTAAGGTTTAGGTTAAGTTTAATTTAGGTTTAGGTTTAGGTTTTATTTATTTTTATTTAGTTTATTTTAGTTTAGGTTTAGGTTTACATTTTTTTTAAATTTATGGTTTAGGTTTTATTTTATATTTATTTTTATGTTTTATTTTTATGTTTTTTTTTAGGTTTAGGTTCTTATTTAGTTTTTATTTTATTTTATTTTAGGTTTATTTTTTTATCTTATTTAGTTTTATTTTATTTAGGTTTTCTATTTTTAGGTTTATTTTATTTTTTAGTTTAGTTTAGGTTTTTATTTATTTTATTTTAGTTTAGTTTTTATTATTTTATTTTATTATATTTTTAGTTTAAGTTTAGGTTTAGGTTTAGGTTTGGGTTTAAGTTTTATTTTAGGTTTTTATTTTATTTTATTTAGGTTTAGGCTTTTTATTTATTTTATTTTTAGGTTTTATTTAGTTTTGGTCTATGTTTTAGGTTTTTAGGGTTTTGGGTTTAGGCTTTTAGTGTTTAGGGTTTTGGGGTTAGGGTTTAGGATTTAGGGTTTAGGGTTTGGGGTTTACGGTTTATGGTTTAGGGTTGAAGGTTTTAGGGTTTAGTTTAGGGTTTAGGGTTTAGAGTTTTAGGTTTAGGGTTTAGGGTTTTAGGGTTTAAGGTTGTAGGTTAAGGGATTAGGGTTTGTTTTAGGGTTTAGGGTTAGGGTTTAGGATTACGATTTTTATTTATTTATTTAAGGTTTAGGGTTTAGTGTTGTAGCTTAGGGTTGTGGCTTTAGGGTTAGTTTTAGGGTTTAGGGTTTAGGGTTGTAGGTTTAGGGTTAATTTTAGGATTTCAGTTTTAAGGTTAGGGCTTTTTTTAATATTTTTATTTTTTTAATTTTTTTAAATTGATAAACTTGTAGGTTTAGGTTTATTTAGTTTATTTTATATTTTAGTTTATTATATTTTTAATTTTTAATTTGGTTAATTTTTATTTTATTATAGTCTAGTTTTTTTAATTTAGGTTTATTTATTTTATTTTAGGTTTCTTATTTTAGTTTAATTTTTTAGATTTAGGGTTAAGTTTATGTTTATTTTTTACTTTAGTTTTAATATTATTTATTTTAGCTTCAAGTTTTATTTTTTTATTTTTAGGATTAGATTTAGGTTTTTATTTTATTTTTTTAGGTTTAGGTTTTAGGTTTTTCTTTTAGGTTTATTTTTAGGTTTTATAATTTAGTTTAGGTTTAGGTTTATGTTTAGTTTATTTATTTTTTTGGTTTAGGGTTTACTTATTTTAGTTTAGTTTATTTTAGTTTAGGTTTAGGTTTATTTTATTTCTATTTTAAGTTTAGGTTTTTCCCATTTAGTTTAGGGTTTAGGTTTTCTTTTTTATATATTTTTAGGTTTTATTTTATAGGTTTAGGTTTTTATTTTGTTTTTATTTTATTTTATTTGAGGTTTATTTCATTTTTATTTTAGGTTTAATTTTTAATTTATTTAGGTTTTTTATTTTTTTTAGTTTAGTTTAGGTTTTTTCATTTATTTCTTTTCGGGTTTAGGTTTATGTTAAGGTTGTAGTTTATGTTTTTATTTTATTTCATTTTTTATTTTACTTAGGTTTAGGTTTTTTTTTTTTTTTTTTTTAGGTTTTATTTGGTTTAGGTTTTAGGTATTTATTTTAGGTTTATTTTTATGTTTTATTTTTAGCTTAGGTTTAGGTTTATTTTGGTTTTATCTTATTCTATTTAGTTTAGGTTTTAGCTTTAGTTTATTTTAGGTTTTGGATAGGTTTTATTTATTTTAATTTAGTGTATTTTAGTTTAGGTTTTGGTTTATTTTATTTTGTTTTTATTATTTTTATTTTAGGTTTAGATTTTTTTTTAGTTTTGGATTTAGGTTTTATTTTTAACATTTAGGTTTTATTCTTCAATTTCTCCAGTTCCCATCTGAACCACCCCGGCCTCTTGAGCAGCAAGATCCACCATCATATCCCTGAGCTCTCCCTCTGCCAGCACTACGGTTGTAACCTCCATCACTCCTCCTACCTCCATAACCACCACTACTCCGACCACCACCTCCATATCCACCAGCACCTCCAGATCCCCCACCACCACTGCGATAACCACCGCCTTTGCCTTCACCTCAATTGTTGGATTTGGACTGAGCCTAGTTGACGGTGATATTCATGCCATCAAGGTTCTGCCCATTCTTAGGGTTTAGGTTTAGGTTTAGGCTTATTAGGTTTTAGGGTTTAAGATTATTTTTTAATATATTTAGTACCTTTTAGTTAGGTTTAGGGTTTAAGGTTTAGGATTTAGGGTTGGGTTTAGGGTTTAGAGTTTTTTTTAAATTAAGAAAACTCGGTGTTTAGGATTATTCAATTTATTTTTTATTTATTTTAGTTTATTTTATTTTTTATTTTTACTTATATTAACTTTTTATTTTATTTAAGTTTTCTATTTTTAGGTTTATTTTATTTTTTAGTGTAGTTTAGGTTTTTATTTATTTTATTTTAGTTTAGTTTTTATTTTTTATTTTATTTTATTTTTAGTTTTAGGTTTAGGTTTAGGTTTACGTTTTTATTTTATTTTTATTTTCTTTATTTTTTTAGGTTTAGGTTTTATTTATTTATTTTATTTTTAGGTTTTATTTAGTTTAGGTTTAGCTTTTTAGGGTTTAGGGTTTAGGGTTTAGGGTTTAGGGTCTGGGGTTTAGGGTTTAGGGTTTAGGTTTGTAGGTTTTAGGGTTTAGGTTTAGGGTTTAGGGTTTTAGGATTTAGGGTTATAGGTTAAGGGTTTAGGGTTAGTTCTAGGGTTGAGGGTTTAAGGTTAGTGTTATTTATTTTTTGATTTATTTTTAATTTTATTTAGGGTTTAAGGTTTAGGGTTTAGGGTTTAGGGTTAGTTTAGAGTTTTGGGTTTAGGGTTCAACAATGTAGATTTAGGGTTTAGGGTTATTTAGTTTATTTTAGTTTATTTAGTTTATTTAGTTATTTAGTTTTGTTTATATTAATTTTAATTTTTATTTAGGTTTATTTTTTATTATATTTAGTTTAGTTTATTTATTTGAGGTTTATTTATTTTAGTTTAAGTTTTTTATTTTAGTTTATTTTTTAGATTTAGGTTTATGTTTATGTTTATATATTAGTTTAGTTTTATTTTTATTTTATATTTTAGGTTTAGGTTTCATTTTTTATTTTTAGGTTTAGGTTTAGGTTTTTATTTTACTTTTTTAGGCTTAGGTTTTAGGTTTTTATTTTAGGTTTATTTTTGGGTTTGATTTTTAATTTAGGTTTAGTTTAATTTTAGTTTATTTTATTTTATTTTGTTTAGGGTTTAGGTTTAATTTATTTTAGGTTTAGGTTTAGGTTTAGGTTTAGTTTATTTTAGGTTTAGGATTTGGTTTTATTTATTTTAGTTTAGTTTATTTTAGTTTAGGTTTAAGTTTAGGTTTTTATTTAGTTTTTATTTTATTTTATTTTAGGTTTATTTTATTTTTATTTTACATTTAGTTTTTATTTTATTTAGGTTTTTAGGTTTATTTTATTTTTTAGCTTAGTTTAGGTTTTTATTTACTTTATTTTAGTTTAGTTTTTTTATATTATTTTATTTTTAGGTTTAGGTTTAAGTTAAATTTTTAGTTTAGGTTTTTATTTTAATTTATTTTTTCATTTTATTTATGTTTAGGTTTATTTATTTATTTTGTTTTTAGGTTTTATTTAGTTTAGGTTTAGTTTTTTAGGTCTTATGGATTAGGGTTTAGGGTTTAGGGTTTAAGGTTTAGGGTTTTGAGTTTAGGGTTGTAGGTTTTAGGGTTTAGGATTTGGGTTTAAAGTTTAAGTTTTAGGGTTTAGGGTTTAGGGTTTAGGGTTTAAGGTTTAGGGTTTAAAGTTTTAAGGTTTAGGGTTTAGGGTTTATTATTGTAGGCTTAGGGTTTAGGGTTTATGGTTTAGGATTAGTTTTAGTGTTTAGGGTTAGGTTTTTTTTGTTTTTTTAAAATTTAGTAATCTAGTAGGTTTATGTTTATTTCATTTCTTTTTTATTTATTATAGTTTATTTTATTTTTTATTTTTATTTTTTATTTTCATTTTTATTTAGGTTTTTATTTTTTTTTACTTTATTTTAGTTTAGGTTTATTTTATTTTTATTTTTAGGTTTAGTATTTATTTTATTTTAGTTTTTATTTTTAGTTTAGTTTAGGCTTTTATTTATTTTATTTTAGTTTATTTTTTATTTTTTATTTTTTCCTTTGTATGTTTAGGTTTTAGTTAATGTTTTTATTTTATTTTATTTTGGTTTAGGTTTTATTTATTTATTTTATTTTTAGGTTTTATTTAGTTTAGGTTTAACTTTTAGCTTTTTAGGGTTTAAGGTTTAGGGTTTAGGTTTAGGTTTAGGTTTATTAGGTTTTTGGGTTTAGGTTTATTTTTCAATTTATTTAGTTACTATAGGTTTAGGTTTACGGTTAGGGGTTTAGTGTTTAGGTTTACAATTTAGGGTTTTAGGGTTTAGGGTTTTGGTTTAGGGTTTAGGGTTTTTTAGGGTTTAGGATTTTGGGTTGTAGGTTTAAGGTTTCAAATTTAAGGTTTAAGGTTTTTTTAAATTAAGTAAACCGATAGGTTTATGTTTATTTAGTTTATTTTTTATTTATTTTATTTTATTTTATTTCTCTATTTTTTATGTTTTTTTTACTTAATTTTCATTATTTATTTTAGATTTATTTATTTTAGTCTAGATTTTTTATTTTAGTTTTTTTTTTAGGTTTAAGTTTAGGTTTAGGTTTAGGTTTAGGTTTAGGTTTAGATTTAGGTTTTAGGGTTTATGGTTTAGGGTTGTTGGTTATAGGGTTTAGGGTTTAGGGTTTAAGGTTTTTTTAGAGTTTAGGGTTTAGGGTTTAGGGTTGTAGTGTTTAAGGTTGTAATTTAAGGGTTTAGGGTTAGGTTTAGGGTTTAGGGTTAGGGTTTTTTATTATTTATTTATTTTTTTATTGAGGGTTCATGATTTATGGTTAGTTTAGGTTTAGGGTTTAAGGTTTAGGGTTGTAGGTTTAGGGTTTAGGATTTAGGGTTTAAGGGTTTTTTTTTTGAATATTTAAATTAAGTAAACCGTTAGGTTTAGATTTATTTAGTATATTTAGTATATTATATTATCTATTTTAGTTTACTTTATTTTTTTATTTTTATTTAGGTTAAATTTTTATTTTAATTTAATTTAGTTAATTTATTTTAGGTTTATTTATTTTTGTTTACCTTTTTTTTTAGTTTATTTTAAGGATTAGGTTTAGGTTTAGGTTTATTTTTTAGTTGAGTTTTATTTTAATTTTATTTTTTTGTTAAGATTTTATTTTTTTTTTTTTTAAGGTTTAGGTTTAAGTTTTTATTTTTTTTATCTTTTTTTAATTTTTATGTTTTAGGTTTTTATTTTAGATTTATTTTTAAGTTTTATTTTTTAGTTTAGGTTTATGTTTATTTTTAGTTTATTTTATTTTTTTTATTTTAGGTTTAGGGATTTGGTTTAGTTTATTTAAGTTTTAAGATTAGGTCTTATTTATTTTAGTTTAGTTTACTTTAGTTTGGGTTTAGGTTTATTTTTTTATTTTAGGTTTAGGTTTATTTTTTAGTTTAGGGTTTTTGTTATATTTATTATTTATTTTTAGGTTTATTTTGAGGTTGAAGTTTTTTTATTTAGTTTTTATTATATTTTATTTTTGGTTTATTTTATTTTTATTTTATGCTTTATTTTTATTTTATTTATGTTTTTTATTCTTAGGTTCATTATACTTTTTAGTTTAGTTTAGGTTTTTATTTATTTTATTTTAGTTTTTTATTATTCTATTTTAATTTATTTTTAGGTTTAGGTATTTTATTTATTTTAGTTTAGTTTAGGTTTTATTTTATTTATTTTTCTATTTTATTTATGTTTAGGTCTTTTATTTATTTTATTTTTATGTTTTATTTATTTTAATTTTAGGTTTTTAGGTTTTTAAGGTTTAGGGTTTAGGGTTATATGTTTAGGGTTTAGGGTTTAGGGTTTTCGAGTTAAGTGTTTTAGGCTTTAGGGTTTAGGGTTAGGGTTTAGGGTTTAGGGTTTAGGGTTTAGCGTTTAGGCTTTAGGGTTTAGGATTTTAGGTTTAGGGTTAGCAGGTTTATAGTAATTGTTTATAGTTTAGGTTTTAAACTCATGGTTTAAACTTTTTAGGTTTTTAAGGTTTAGGTTTAGGGTTTTAGGGTTTAGGTTTAAGGTTTAGTTAGGTTAGTTTAGGTTTAGGTTTATAGTTTAGAGTTTAAATTTATTTAGGGTTAGTTTAAGGTTTAAGTTTGGTTAAAGGTTTTAGGTTATTAGTTTAGGTTTAGGGTAGGTTTAGTTTAGGTTTAGTTAGTTTAGTTTAGATTAGTTTAGGGTTTAGGTTTAGAGGTTTAGTTTAGGTTTAGGGTAGTTTAGTTTAGTTTTAGCTTAGTTTAATATTTAGGTTTTATTTAGTAGTTTATTTAGTTTAGGTTTATTTATTTTATTTTTTTTACTTACTTTAGGCTTAAGTTTTTTTGTGTTTTGGGTTTATGTTTTTATTATTTGTGTTAGGTTTTTTTTAGGTTTATTTATTAGGTTTAGGTTTTCATTTAGTTTTTATTTTATTTTATTTTAATTTAATGTTTAGTTTTTATTATATTTAGGTGTTTTATTTTTGGTTTATTTTAATTTTTAGCTTAGTTTAGGTTTTTGTTTATTTTATTTATTTTAGTTTTTATTTTTTATTTTATTTTATTTTTAGGTTTAGGTTTAGGTTTTAGTTTAGCTTTTTATTATATTTAGGTGTAGGTTTTTTTTATTTAAATTTTAGGTTTTATTTAGTTTGGGTTTAGGTTTAGGTTTTTAGGTTTTTAGGGTTTAAGGTTTTGGGTTTAGGGTTTATGGTTTAGGGCTTAGTGTTTAGGTTTTGGGTTTAGGGTTAGGTTTTAGGGTTGGGGTTAGGTTTTAGTTTAGGGTTTTAGTTTTATTTATTTTATTTTAGTTAAGTGTTTATTTTTTATTTTATTTTATTTTTCTTTTTTAGGTTTAAGTTTAGGTTTAGGTTTAGGTTTTAGTTTATTTTTTTATTGTATTTTGGTTTAGATTTTTTATTTATTTTATTTTTAGGTTTAATTTGTTTAGGTTTAGGTTTTAGCTTTTTTGGGTTTTAGGATTTAGGTTTAGGGTTTAGGGTTTTTAGGCTTTAGGGTTTAGTGTTTAGGGTTTAGGTTTTAGGTTTAGGGTTCAGTTTTTTAGTTTAGGGTTTAGGGTTTTTTGGTTTTAATAGAATAAATTCAGATTTACAACATTTCTTTTTTTTATTTATTTAGTTTATTTCATTTATTTTTAATTATTTTTATTTATTATTTATTTTTGTTTATGTTTATTTTTTATTTTTATTTTGTTTAGTTTATTTATTTTAGGATTATTTATTTTAGTCTAGGCTTTTTATTTTAGTTTAGGTATTTTTAGTTTATTTTTTTAGGTTTAGGTTTAGGTTTAGGTTTTATTTTTTATTTTTATGTTTAGGTTTAGAGTTTATTTTATTTTTTTAGGTTTAGGTTTTATTTTAGGTTTATTTTTTAATTTAATTTTTTAATTTAGGTTTAAGTTTATTTTTAATTTATTTTATTTTATTTATTTTAGGGTTTAGGTTTCGATTTAGTTTTTATTTATTTTAGTTTAGTTTATTTTAGTTTAGGTTTAGGTTTATTTTATGTTGTTTATCTTATTTGTATTTTAGGTTTTGGTTTTTTTATTTAGTTTAGTGTTTAGGTTTTAATTTTAGGTTTATTTTTTAGGTTTAGGTTTTTATTTATATTTAATTTAATTTTAGGTTTATTTTATTTTTATTTTAGGTTTAGTTTTTATTTTATTTAGGTTTTTTATTCATTAGGTTTATTTTATTTTTTAGTTTAGTTTAGGTTTTTATTTATTTTATTTTAGTTTACTTTAATTTATTTTTAGGTTTAGGTTTAGGTTTTAGCTTAGGTTTTTATTTTATTTTATTTTACTTATTTGTTTAGTTTAGGTTTTTTTATTTATTTTATTTTTAGTTTTTATTTAGTTTAGGTTTAGGTTTTTAAGTTTTTAGGGTGTAGGGTTTAGTGTTTAGGTTTTAGGGTTTATGGTTTAAGGGTTTAGGGTTTATGGTTAGTTTAGGGTTTAGGGTTTTTTAGGCTTTAGGGTTTAGGGTTTAAGGTTTAGGGTTTAGGGTTTTACGGATTAGGGTTTAGGGTTTAGGCTTTAGGGTTTATGGTTTTAGTTTAGGGTTTAGGGTTTAGGTTTAGAGTTGTAGGTTTAGGGTTTAGAGTTTAGGGTTTAGGGATAGTTTTAGGGTTTAGGGTTAGGGTTATTTTTATAATATTTTTATAATTTTTTTTAAATTAAGTAAACTCATAGGTTTAAGTTTATTTAGTTTAGTTTATTTTTTATTTTAATTTAGAGTTATTTTTATTTTTATTTTAGTTTATTTATATTAGGTTTATTTACTTTAGTTTAGGTTTTTTATTTTATTTTATTTTTTAGGTTTAGGTTTAGGTTTAGTTTTAAGTTTACTTTTTAGTTTAGTTTTGTTTTTATTTTAGTTTTTAGGATTAGGTTTTATTTTTTATTTTTAGGTTTAGGTTTAAGTTTTTATTTTATTTTTTTAGGTTTAGGGTTTAGGTTTTTCTTTTAGTTTTATTTTTAAGTTTTATTTTAGTTTAGGTTTAGGTTTATTTTTAGTTTGTTATATTTTATTTTGTTTAGTTTTAGGTTTAGGTTTAGTTTATTTTAGGTTTAGGTTTAGGTTTTATTTATTTTATTTTTGGTTTTGGTTAATTTTATTTTTATGTTAGGTTTAGTTTTTTTTAGTTTGGGGTTTAGGTTGTATTTTTTTTTTAGGTTTAGGCTTTTATTTAGTTTTTAGTTTATTTTATTATATGTTTATTTTATTTTTATTTTATTTAGGTTTTTTATTTTTTTAGTTTAGTTTTGGTTTTTCTTTATTTTATTTTAGTTAAGTTTTTATTTTTTATTTTATTTTCTTTTTAGGTTTTTGTTTAGGTTTATGTTTAGGTTTTAGTTTATGTTTTTATTTTATTTTATTTTCTTATTTTATTTTGGTTTAGATTTTTTTTTAAGTTTTAATTAGGTTTGGTTTAGGTTTTTAGTTTTTTAGGGTTTAGGGTTTAGAGTTAGTTTAGGGTTTATGGTTTAGGGTTTAGGGTTTGGGGTTCAGGTTTAAGGTTTAGGATTTAGGGTTTAGGGTTTAGGTTTTAGGGTTTAGGGTTTGGGTTTAGTGTTTAGGTTTAGGGTTCACATTTAAGTTTAGGATTTAGGGATTTTAGTTTTTTTTTAAACATAGAAAAATTAGATTTACAACATTTCTTATTTTGTTTAGTTAATTTATTTAGTTTATTTTTTTTTAAATTTTTATTTATGTTTACTTTTTATTTTAATTTAGTTTAGTTTATTTCTTTTAGTTTATTTATTTTAGTCTAGGTCTTTTATTTTAGTTTAGGTATTTTATTTTAGTTTATTTTTTGGTTTAGGTTTAGGGTTTAGGGTTTAGAGTTTTAAGGTTTAGGATTTAGGGTTTAGGGTTGTAGGTTTAGGGTTAATTTTAGGGTTTAGGGTATAGGGTTAGGTTTTTTGTTTATTTATTTTTAGGGTTTACTGTTTAGGGTTTAGTGTTTAAGGTTTAGGTTTTAGGTTTAGGGTTCAGGTTTTAGTTTAGGGTTTAGGATTTTTGGTTTTTTTATAGAGAACAAATTCAGATTCAACATTTCCATTTATTGATTTCATCAACCAAGTAACACACCAAGTTTTTTAAGACACAAGTAACCACATAGTTGAAAAATAAGCACACATTGAGCAAATTGAAAACCCAAGATAACTAGAACCGTCTCTACTATAAAGACAGTTCCATAGCGGATCGGATCAATGGTTCTTGGTTCTCAGTTCCCATGAACCACCCGGCCTCTCGGTGTGGGATCCACGTCATATCTTTGATCTCCCCTGCCACCACCATGGGGAACCTCCATCACTCCTCCCAGCCTCCATAACCCTGCTTTGACCACCATCTCCATATCCAGCACCTCCACATCCCCACCACCCAGATAGCGCCACCTCCGCCTTAACCTCCCCCACTAGATATAGACTGAGCCTAGTTGATGGTGTTGTTTCTACCGTCAATGTTCTACCCATTCTTAGGGTTTTTTTTTCTTTTTTTATTTTTATTTTATTATTTTTTTTTCTACCCATTCTGAAGGTTCTCATTTAGGTTATGGTTTATTTGGTTTTAGGGTTTAGGTTTCTTTTACAATTTATTTAGTTACTTTAGGTTTAGGTTTAGGGTTTCAAGTTTAGTGTTTATGGCTTAGGTTTAGGGTTTAGGATTTTAGTGTTTAGGGTTTAGGGTTTTGGGTTTAAGCCTTAGTGTTTACTATTTTGGGTTTTGGTTTTGGGTTTTAGGGTTTTATGCTTTAGGGTTTAGGGTTTATTGTAGGTTTAGGGTTTAGGGTTTAGGGTTTAGTGTTAGTTTTAGGGTTTATAATTTAGGGTTAGGGTTTTTTTATGGTTTATGGTTTAGGGTTTAGGGTTTAGGGCTTAGTTTTAGTTTAAGTTTGATGTTTTAGTTTAGGATTTAGGGTTTTTGGTTTTAGTTTTTAACGGAGAACAAATTCAGATTCAACATTTTCTCTTTTTGATTTCATCAACCAAGTAACACACTAAGTTTTCTAAGACACCTGGCGATGACATCAATAACTAGAACCATCTCTCTGGGACCAGTTCATAAGAATCGGTCGGATCGGGTTCTTCAATTTCTCAGTTCCCATCGAGTGCCTCTCTAGTAGCAAGACCCACCATCATATCCCGATCTCTCCCTCCCACCATGGCTTTAACCATCTCTCCTCCACCTCCATAACCACCAATGCTCGACCATAACCTCCATATCCCATCACCTCAGATCCCACACAATTACGATAGCGCCACCTCCACCTTTGCCTCCATACCTCGCCTTTGCCTCCCAGCCATATATACGAGCTTGGTTGACGGTGATGTTCCTACCGTTAAAGTTCTACCAATTCTTAGGGTTTAGGTTTAAGGTTAGGTTTATTAAGCTATACGGTTTAGGTTTATTTTTTAATTTATTAAGTTACTTTAGGTTTAGGTTTAGGGTTTAAGGTTTACAGTTAGGTTTAGGATTTAGGGTTTAGGGTTTATTTATTTAATTTTTAACTAAAATGATTCCATAATAAACAAGAAATTACCAAATCAAACAAGACATTATCCTCTAACAACTAATAAAATGCAATTCAAAAATTCATAAAACTTGTATTTCCCAAAATGATTTAACTTCTAGAGATGATAAAATTTGATTTTATAGATGGCCAACAAAGCTTAGTCGAATAAGTTGAAACCCATATCATCATCATATTCCTCAGCATGCTCTTCCTTCTTCTCTTCCACTGCAGTAGCCGGAGCAATAGCAATAGTAGGAGTAGCAGAAGCATCAGGCGCAGCAGCCACATCAAATTTACTAGGATCCTTGAAATACTCCTTAACCTTCTTGGTGTGCAGGTATGTGTAATTACTGGCAATCACGATGGTGAGGACATTCTTGTAAGCGTTGATGAACATGTGGGGTACAACATGGGTGGGATAAGAGAGAGGGCGTGAGAGAAGTGATCATTGAAAGGCACGGAAAACTTCTCGATGAGATCATCTTGATGAGGCCAAGAACCCTGGATTGAACAAGAACCATCATCATACAAGGATGATAAGGCCATAAGGGAATGGTCTAGTCCCCAACTTAGTGAGGAGAGCGACCTTTGTGGATCCCACCTTATTTCCTTTTTGTCATCATGGGTGATAATTTCAACAATACCCTTGTTGATCTTGTTGGGATGTTGAGATCACGGAAGAAAGAAGTTTGTGAAGGATCTACACCAATGTTGCTTGGATGAACCACAACATCAATAAGTGCAACAAGACCAACATGGGTAAGAGCACCAACTTTATATTTCACAACCTCTTCGCTGACTTCTTTCAGATCACCTTTCATAAAAATCAGCTCAACCAAGGTTTAGTGTTTAGGGTTTAGGGTTAGGGTTTAGGGTTTAGGGTTTAGAGTTTAGGGTTTATGGTTTAAGGTTTAAGGTTTAGGGTTTAGGGTTCAGGGTTTAAGGCTTAGGGTTTAGGGTTTAAGGCTTTTTAAGGTTTAGGGTTCAGGATTTAGGGTTTAGGATTTAGGGTTTAAGTTTTTTTTTTAAATTAAGTAAACCGGTAGGTTTAGGTTTATTTAGTTAATTTACTTAATTTTTTATTTATTTTAGTTTATATTATGTTTTATTTTTATTTAGGTTTATTTTTAATTTTTATCTAGTTTAGTTTATTTATTTTAGGTTTATTTATATTTAGTTTAGGGTTTTTATCTTAGTTTATTTTTTAGGTTTTGTTTTACTTTTTAGTTGAGTTTTATTTTTATTTTATCTTTTAGGTTTAGGTTTTATTTTTTATTTTTAGGTTTAGGTTTAGGTTTTTATTTTATTTTTTTAGGTTTTAGTTTTAGGTTTATTTTTAGTTTATTTTATTTAGTTTAGGTTTAGGATTAGGTTTAGTTTATTTTAGGTTTAAGTTTAGATTTTATTTATTTTAGTTTAGTTTATTTTAGCTTAGGTTAAGGTTTATTTTATTTTACTTTAGGTTTAGTTTTTTTAGTTTATGTTTTATTTATTATTTATTTTTTTTATGTTTATTTTTTAGATTTAGGTTTTATTTAGTTTTAATTTTATTTTTTTTAGGTTTATTTTATTTTTATTTTACGTTTAGTTTTTATTTTATTTGGGTTTTTTATTCTTAGGTTAATTTTATTTTTTAATTTAGTTTAGGTTTTTATTTATTTTATTTAATTTTATTTTTAATTTTCGGTTTAGGTTTTAGTTTAGGTTTAGGTTTCTAGGTATTTAGATTTTAGGGTTTAGGGTTTAGGGTTTAGGTTTTAGGGTTTACAATTTTAGGGTTTAGGGTTTAGGGTTTAGGGTTTAAGGTTAGGGTTTAGGGTTTTGGGTTTAGGGTTTAGGCTTTAGGCTTTAGGCTTTAGGGTTTTTAGGGTTTTGGGTTTAGGGTTTAGTGTTTAGGGTTTTTTTAACTAAAAGGAAGTAATTGCTCAGAAAAATAGGTAAAAGAAGACCATATTAAAGACTAAAAAAACTGCTCAAATGAGCTCAGAAAATCCTAAAGAGTTTAGTCCCTAAACTAATACATCAAGAGCAATAAAGAAGAAAAAACAAAGAACTAAAAAAAAAGCAAAAAGTCATAAGGGAAGAATCACAGACTCAAAGACGTCAGAAGAGATGAAGATCCATAAGAAAAGGAAACTTGCAACTGCAACTAAAGAAAACTCCAAACCATCTAAGAAAAAGAGACCATCTATAAGACTCTAGCTCCCTCAAGAAAAGAAGAGACCAACTAAAAGAGAACTTGCAACTTGCAGAAATCTCGAAGAAGGAGATCATAAAACATAAGAGAAAAACCTCAAGCTCAGATATGAGGAAGAAGGATAATCACAATAATGGGGCATCAAATCTTAAGTGTATCTAGCTTCAAAGAAGGTTACAAATAGGAAAAGTCACCACAAAATATTAAGGAAAATATCCATCATATCATCATATCCATCGACCAAAAGAATAATACAAACCTATCATAATAGCCACCATGAAGAAAAGTGAAGCTAAGGGCAAAAGAGAGAGGATACATAAGCAACAAATATGAACACCTCTTAAAAGGAGAAAAGTAGCTCCAGTCTGAAAATATGAAAGCCTCAGACAAATATGCCACAACACCAATCACCACCAAGCCCATCAACTAATCCCCACAAGACATAAAGGAAGGAAATAATTGGGCACAATGACCGGAAGAACAAGGAAAAAAAAAAAAAAAAAAAAAAGAGGCAAAAGCTAAAATAAACAACTAGAGATAATAAATCAATGGACAAACCACATGATTACAAAACCCAACCTAAGAGAGCAAAAGCACCGATAAAAGAAGCAACAAGGAACATAAGACAAAATAATGAAAGAGCACAAAAATAATCGACAAACATGAAAGCGAAACATAAACCAAGGGGAAAATTAAGAAGCCAATACTCAGTGAGCAAGAAAACACAAAAAGCTCAACCAATGAGAAAAACCATAAAAAGCAAAACCACCAAGGACGGAGATTATTTCCAAGAAGCTTTGGGCGTGTAACACTCGACAAGTGAGGAGGGGCATAAATCTAACACTTTTCTTTTCTTCTTGTAAATAGTTTTATAACCATGCCCTTTCTCCAAAAAATCTCCATCCAAAAAATGAATCAATATTATTATAAAAGGCATGGGGATCAGTAGAAGCTATCAATTTCAAAGAAGAGCATTTAGAATCATCCACAACATTAGACAAAGGAAAAATCAAAAATAGTATGCATTTCAAAATTAGAAGTGAAAGAAGGAGAAAAAAGAACTTTATTAAGAAGACACTTATCAATATTTTCATCTTCCAACAAAATCAAAGAGTATCCTCTCTATCTTCATTCTTAAAAGAAGCAAGAGAAGCAGAATCTAGATTTTTAGTACAATCTTCATGTAAGAGATTAAAATAAGATTCAAATCCCTTAGAAACATATACCATATTACAAAAATTCTAAACATAATTACTAGCCATAGAAAAATCATCATTTTGAATCGAAATAGAACTATTCATAATGAGTGAATTGTCACAGGTTTATAAATCTTATTTTTTAAAAGAAGGATCATGAATATTAACAAGATTGTTAGGACTAGAAGTTAAAATATCAAAAATATGAACATTCTTTTCACCACCATTCTCAATCAAAGAAGGCCCATGATCTAAAGTAAAGGGAGAAGAGAAATAACATCCAACGATTGGAAGAAATGGTGTTAACATCAATAATATTCAAACCATCATCATGAAAGGACTTATGCACAACATCAAAACCATTAGAATAATTAACCCCCTCTAAGTCTTCCTTTAACAAAATCATCAAAAGAAACACTTAGAACATGATTATTAGTTATAACTTTTTTAGAAACATCAAAATTACCTTTCACATTAGACAAATCATTAATAGGTAGAACTTTTTTAGAAGATTCAGAAATCTGGTTTAGCAAAACATCAAAATTTTGAAAAGCAAATTTTCCTTTATCCAACTTGAGAAAATCATCAGTTTTCAACAATTGAATTCTTGGTGATTTTCTTCCTAAGAGGGATGAGCAATAAAGCATTTAAATTTCATGGCCAAGAATCTTACAATGATTACAAAAATGGGAAAGCTCTCAAAATAACTTTCTAAAATAATCGCATTTCTTGAACTCAACCAAATTTCATTAGATATCTTTTAGTAATATCAATCTCTACAAAATTCTAGCAACATATGGTCTAGAAGAAATAGTTGTTTCTTGATCAACTTGCAAAGGCACCAAAATCAACCCAATAGCATAAAGAATATGATGATTAAATAGATGAATCCATAAGTTAGGTAAAGAAATCCAAATGGGAACAATAGGAGACTCTTCATTAACATCAAACATAGGCGTCCACTTTAGAATATGCTTTGGACAATTAAAAACATAGTAAGAATGCCTAGAAAAAATTATTTTATAATCAAGGTAATTAGAAAGTTTAATCACAACATGCCTTGTATCAATCAGCCCAATGGAAAAAGAACTAGACAAATTTAAGCTATGAAAAAAAGAATATTATCCATCTTTGGTCATTTAAATGAAAACTTTCCAATCAAAGAAAAAGCAAAAGGCTCAGCTAATCTTTCAATATTCTCATCTAAAATCATAATTGTTGGAGTACCTTTAAAAGTCGTATGAAGCATATTCAATGGAGGCTCGGTGGATGAATTCTTACCAGCTAAAGCCTCTTTGAAAGATTTAGTAATAGCAGGTAATTTAGATGTAGGATTACCCAAAAAAATCTAATGCCCTAGAAGGATCCATCGACACATGGGATTTATCCCATGGATTTGAAGAAGTCGATGCCATGAGTCATGGCATCGTGATAAGAATAAGTCAAGATCAGCCCAAGCGATCTAGGGAATCAAGAGAAAGAGCTCAAAACTCACCAAGAATGTGAGGGATCCAATCACCTCAATAGAGTTTAGTTTAGTTTTAGGGTTTATGTTTTAGGTTTAGTGTTTATTAGTTATTATTAGGTTTTTAGTTCTAGGTTATTATTAGTTTATTATTACTTTTTATTAGTTTAGTTAGTTTAGTTTTAGTTAGATTATTAGTTTAGTTTTATTAGTTTTAGTTTTAGTTATTATTATTTTTAAGTTAGTTTAGGGTTTAGGTTTAGTTTATTAGTTTATTTAGTTGGTTATTTGTTGGTTTATTTATGTGGGTTTAGTTTGTTTTAGTTTATTTATTAGTTATTATTAGTTAGTTTAGTTATTATTAGCTAGTTAGTTATTTATTTAGTTTAGTTAGTTATTATTATTATTTAGGTTTTAGTTAGTTTTAGTTAGTGGTTTAGTTTTATTAGTTTAGTTTTGTTAGTTTATTTATTACTTTATTCATTTAGTTTATTAGTTTATTAGTTAAGTTATGGGTTTAGGTTTATTAGTTTATTATTATTAATTTTTTAGTTTAGTTTATGGTTTAGATTTTTTTAGTTATTATTAGTTATTTATTGTTTATTATTATTATTAGTTTAGCTAGTTAGTTTATTATTAGTTTTGTTTTTTCTTTAGTTTATATTTATTATTATTAGTTTTATTATTATTATTTAGTGTATTTATTTAGTTAGGGCTTATGGTTTAGTTATTTAGTTATTTATTAGTTAGTTTATTATTTGTTTTATTATTATTAGTTTATTAGTTTAGTTACTTGGTTATTAGTTATTATTATTTTTATTACTAGTTTTTATTAGTTTAATTATTGATAGTTAATTTTATTATTATTATTAATAGTTTATTTATTATGTTTATTAGTTTAGTTATTTAGTTTAGTTATTTAGTTAGTTTTATTTTATTTAGTTATTAATTTATTAGTTTACTATTATTTAGTTATTTTTAATTTTTTTAGTTAAGTGTTTTATTATTAATTTATTATTAGTTATTAATTAGTTTATTAGGTTTAATTATTATTATGTTTATTTATTAGTTAATTTCATGGTTTATTAGTTTAGGTTTTGGGGTTTAGTTTTAGTTCTTTATTTATTATTTATTATTAGTTATTATTATTGGTTTATTAGTTTAGTTTTAGTGTTTTTATTATTTATTAGGGTTTAGGTTTATTTATTAGTTAGTTTAGTTTTATAGTTAGTTAGTTTATTAGTTTATTGTTATTAGTTAGTAATAGTTATTATTAGTTTTATTTAGTTTATTATTAGTTTTAGTTTTTTATTAGTCATTATTAGGTTTTAGTTTATTAGGTTTTATCAGTTAATTATTAGTAAGTTTCAGTTTAGTTTTATTATTACTTTATTAGTTTTTTTAGTTTTTATTTAGTTATTATTATTAGTTTTATTTGTTTAGTTATTAGATGTTTTAGTTTAGTTTGTTATCATTAGTTTTATTATTAGTTTTATTAATTAGGTTTAGGGGTTTAGTGTTTAGTTTATTTAGTTTTATTATTATATTATTATTATTATTAGTTTATTATTAGTTTAGTTTATTTATTATTTATTAGTTAGTTTGGTTATTATTAAATGATTATTATTAGTTAGTTATTATTTTTATTAGTTAGTTTTTATTTAGTTTATTATTATTTATTAGTTTAGTTTGTTTAGTGTTTAGTTTAGTTTAGTTTTAATTTTTTATTATTTAGTTTAGTATTATTATTATTAGTTTAGTTTAGTTAGTTTTTTTTATGTTATTAGGTTTTTGTTATTTAGTGTGTTTTTAGGTATTATTAGTTTTTAGTTTAGTTCATTTTTTTATTATTATTTATTAGTTTATTAGTTTAGTTAGTTTTATTACTTTATTATTAGTTAATATCTTGGGTTTATTTATTATTAGATTTAGTATATTTATTATTTTATTAATTATATTTAGTTTAGATTAGTTTATTATTATTATTATTAGTTTAGTTATTAATTTATTTAGTTTAATTTATTATTACCTTATTAGTTTAGTGTTAGTTGTTATTTATTTAGTTTTTTAGTTTATTTTGTTATTTATTATTATTTTTAATTATTATTATTTAGTTAGTTTATTAGTTTAGTTTTATTATTAGTTTTATTATTTTAGTTATTTATTTTATTAATTATTAGTTTATTTTTAGTTTAGTTAGTTTAGTTATTGGTTTAGTTATTGGGTTTAGTTTTATTATTAGTTGGTTATTTGTTATGTTAGTTTTGTTTAGGGTTTAGGTTTTAGTTATTATTATTATTGGTTATTTATTAGGGTTTAATTTAGTTAGTTTATTAGTTTAGTTTTAGTTAATAGTTTAGGTTTAGTTTAGTTTTTATTATTTTATTAGTTTAGTTTATTTTAGTTTATTAATAGGGTTTTGTTTTATGTTTAATTTAGTTATTAGTTTGTTTTATTTTTATTCCTTAGTTTTCTAGTTTTTTATTTAGTTAGTTTAGTTTAGTTAGTTTTTAATTTTATAAGTTTATTATTATTTTTTTGTTTATTATAATTTTATTAGTTTTAGTTTTTTATTTATTTTATTTTAGCTTATTATTTAGTAGTTTTAGTTTTAGTTTGTTTAGTTTAGTTTTTTTTAGTTTCTTATTAGGGTTTAGGGTTTAGGGTTTAAGGATTAGTGTTAGTTTTAGGGTTTAGAATTTAGGGTTAGGGTTTTTTATTTATTTTTATTGATTTTTAGGGTTTAGGGTTTAGGGTTTAGGTTTTAGGTTTGGGGCTCAAGTTTAGTTTGGGCTTTAGGGTTTTAATTTTTTAACAAAGAACAAATTCATTTTCTTCTTTTTGATTTCATCAATCAAGCAACACCAAGTTCTCAAAGGCATGGTAACAAATGAGCACGCATAGCAAATCAAAAGCCCTAGAAAACTAGAACTGTCTCTACTATAAAGACACAATTCTATAAGCAGCAGATCGAATTGACCATTCTTTTGTTTCTCTAGTTGCCATCAAAACCACCTCGGCCTCTCAAGTAGTGGATCCGCCATCGTATTTATAATCTTTCCCTCGCCACCACCCTTTGCTTTAACCTCTACTCCTCACCATGTCTTACCACCATCTCCATATCCTCAACCTCCAAATCCCATTACCACTGTCACCTCCCAGCCTCCATAGATCTAGGAGCACGGTTGTGGTGATGTTCCTACCGTCAAGGTTTAGACCATTCATAGGGTTTTTATTTCAGTTTAATAGGTTTTAGGGTTTAGGTTTACTTTTTAATTTGTTTAGATACTTTAGGTTTAGGTTTTGGGTTTGGGGTTTAGGGTTTAGGGTTTATGGTTAGGGTTTAAGGTTTAGGGGTTAGCATTTAGGGTTTAGGGTTTAGGGTTTAGGGTTCAAGGTTTAAGGTTTAGGGTTTTAGGGTTTATGCTTTTAGGGTTTAGGGTTTAGGGTTAGGGTTATGGTTTAAGGTTTATGGTTTAGGGTTTATGGTTTAGGGTTTAGGGTTTAGAGCTTAGGGTTTAGAGTTTAAAGTTTAGGGTTTAGGGTTTGTTTTTTTTAGGGTTTTAATTAGTAAATATATGTTTATTTAGTTTATTTTTTTATTTATTTAATTTATTTTATTTTTATTTTATTTAGGTTTATTTTTTTAATTTTTTAGTTTATTTATTTTAGGTTTATTTATTTTAATTTAGGTTTTTATTTTAGTTTATTTTTTAGGTTTAGGTTTAAGTTTAGATTTATTTTTTGGTTGAGTTTTATTTTTATTTTATTTTTTAAGTTTAGGTTTTATTTTTATTTTTAGGTTTAAGTTCAGGTTTTTATTTTAGGTTTATTTTAGGTTTTATTTTAGGTTTATTTTGAGGTTTATTTTTTGTTTAGGTTTAGGTTTATTTTAGTTGAGTTTATTTTTATTTTTTTTTAGGTTTAGGTTTATTTTTTATTTTTAGGTTTTATTTAGGTTTTTATTTTATTTTTTTAGTTTTAGGTTTTACGTTTTTATTTTAGGTTTCTTTTTTTTAGTATAGGTTTAGGTTTACCTTTAGTTTATTTTATTTTATTTAGCTTAGGTTTAGGTTTAGGTTTTAATTATTTTTGTTTATTTTATTTTAGTTTAGGTTTAGGTTTATTTTATTTTGTTTATTTTATTTTAATTTTTAAGTTTAATTTTTTTTAGTTTAAAGTTTAGGTTTTATTTTTAATTTATTTTTAGGTTTTATTTTTAGGTTTATTCTTTAGGTTTAGGTTTTTATTTAGTTTTTATTCTATTTTATTTCTATTTTATGTTTAGTTTTTTTAATTAGGTTTTTAATTCTTAGGTTTATTTTATTTCATTGTTTAGTTTAAGTTTATATTTATTTATTTTATTTTTTATTTTATTATTTATTTAATTTAATTTATTTTAGGTTTAGGTTATTATATTTAGGTTTAAGTTTTTTTATTTGTTTATTTTTATGTTTTCTTAGTTTAGGTTTAGGTAATTTAAGTTTAGGGTTTAGGTTTAGGGTTTAGGATTAGGGTTAAGTTTAGGGTTTAGGGTTTAATGTTAGCTTTAGGTTTAGGGCTTGGGGTTTAGGGTTGAGATTAGGCTTTTGGGTTTAGGCTTTTTTTTAGGTTTAGGTTAGTTGAATTTTAATAGGGTTTTAGGGTTTAGGGTTTGGGTTTAGGGTTTAAGGTTTAGGGTTTAGGGTTAATAAGGTTTAGGGTTTAGGGTTTTTTTTAGGGAAATGAGGTATTTATTACCAAAAAAAGAGGGTTATGGTCCTTAAAGGATAAACTCAGGCTCAAAACAATCAACCTTAGTAAATCCCAGTCTAAGCGCAAAAGCAATAGAACACTTTAAAACAATCAAAGATACTGATTAGATATAATACCAAAAGTATAATTTCTGGACTTGAGAATGGCCACGTGGTAAACAAAAGAAAAAGGAAGGAGGTCCTGCAACAATTTGACAAAATTAGAGCGGTTATAGTAAATAGACAATATGATGGTGAAAAAATGCAAAGTCTAAAATTAGAAAAGAGAAAAGATAAGAAGGCTCCACACAGATGGGCGATGCAAAGTGTGCATCCAAACTTGGAGAAGGGTTACTTCAAGAGCTACTACCAAACCAAAATGGGTGAAAACATCATAGCATCATAGCCAACAAACTGTTAGGAGATAGTTGTAGAGGTGATTGAGTGGATTACAAACACTTAATCGACAATATCATCACCATATCAAGAGAATACAAGCAAATGTGATGGAGCCAACATTGCGAGAATCCCATTAATAGGATCACAGATGGGGACCATAACAAATGAAGGAAGCATCTCCTGAACCAAGCAAACAAAGCAACCTCATGCATTGATTAAGAAACCAACTAGTGAAAGGTAAATGAAAGTCCCACTAAGTTACCACAGAAATTATAGATTAAGAATACAGATTAAGAGATAAAAGATAATGTCACCCAAACAGAGAGACAAATCCGATTAGTGAAAATCAAAAGCTACCACATAAGGAACATTCAGAACAAGTTCCCAATTAACAATCCTTGCAAATACCAGGCTTGCCATAATAACAATCATTAAGAGTATACAAACCATAGGTTAAGATCAAGTAAACTTGATTAGTACAGTGATGCACAATACTAGGCACTAAAAGGGATACTATAGTTAAGGCAGTAGACAACTAATCGATAAACCAAATCCACAAACATCAAAGTCTAAAAAGACATGCAGTAACATCGGACTATAGTACCTCTCAAACAAAAATGACACTCCAATCCAAGAAGGTAACAGATAAACCCAATAGATGCGATTACAATAAAATGGTAAATATGATTCACAACCACCACGAAATGAGACAACACTAAAAAATAATCAGGAAATCAGAAAGTCACTCCCATTAGAGCAACTAATGCAACATTGTAAGCCACTAGAATATAAAATAAGAAGATGATTCCAAGTAGAGATCATTACCAAGCGAATTTTAAGATAATAAAGGTCCAAAACCAAAACTTGCTAAGACAGTAGCAGGCAAGATGGAAAAAAATAGCAGGAGGAAAACCGGGAGAAGCGGTGAGAAAATCGGCAGAAAAGGATTAAAAACCAAATCAACAAACAAATCAACAAACAACCATGGCGACAAACCTCCAAAACCCAAAAGTAATTAAACCCAATCCATTCCTTGGATTTCAAACCAAAATAACCATTAAAAGAGACCAGGGTATTATAATTTCTTCCCTTGCGGAAAGCATCTTTGAGGTTAGACATTATATAGCAAGGACAACCCAGATGAAAGTCCAAAACCAACCAAAATCCTTTTATAAGTGTTGAAACCTTTATGAATTTAAGGAGGAAAGAGTCCCAAGGAATGTAAGCATCGACAAAGAAATACTATAATCATCAAAATAAAAACTACAACCGATAATGCACACTAATGTTGCTAGAAGCAACATAGGTAGTAGCAATGCTCCAAGCCATATTGTCAGTGAGAAAAATTGGTTAAAGAAGTTAGTACTAAAATTTAAGCCCATCAAAACAGATAACTTCCTCCAGCAATGGTTAATTCTCTCAGGTTTAGAAATGAATGTATCAATGAAATTAAATTCCCAAGTGGGATTACGTTATAAAACCCGATAAGGTAACACAAGGCTGGGTTCCAATTCAAGAGATTGATGTGCATATAGTTCAACATCCCCATAATATTGTAAATGCCAAAAATAGAAATCTTCCAACTAAAGGAGAAGGGTAAAGGCGTCATGGCAAAGAGCACAAGGCAAGAATGATATCTATGAGGAGTATCCATTAAGAACACAAGGAAACAGAAAACTAGGGAAGAGGAAGGTTGAGGTAAGCCCAAAATTGTCCAAGTTAACAAGACCATGCAAGTATTTGGGTAATTTAAATTGATCAAAGAAGATGATCTCTAATCTAGCACCCAGTTGTAAGGTAATCGACGTTACCAAACATGAGTGATGGTAAATTATTTTGAGAGAGCCTAGTTTGCTTGAGGAGGTAGTACAAACAAGCGTTGCTCATGGTAGAAGTCAAAAGGTCAATAGAAGAGCATCCACCTCTATCCAAATATTGAGCTAGCCATTTTGAAGACAAATTTTAGAGCTTTGTGCCATAAGCTCGATAAGGGGATCTGCTAGAAATAAGGGGATAAGCAAATGCACATAGGACTATACCCTTAGAATCCCTGAAAATGCCTCCACAACCAAAGTCGATATGAGAGATAGAGCCATAAGTATTAATTTTAATAATATGATCAAGAGGTTTTTTTCAAAAAACCATTCTATCATTTAGATAGTAAGGCTGGTCTGGAAGGTTGAGGGGTTTATTATTATAGATTTACAACCTTTAATATTGTGATGAATTAAATTGGCTTTAAACAAGTCACAAATTTTGTTTTAGTTCTAGCAATAATATGATTCATACGAATCCCATGTTTAGCTTCATTTGGTTCATCCATATGAACCAAATAAGAGTAATGGCGATTATGATTTTAATATGACCTTTAATTGCATTGTCAAAGTAAACTTCAAGAAGTTGATATAAAGTAAAAGAACAATTAAAATTGTGTTGAATAGATCGTCATACCAAATCCAAATTTTAGAGGCAATAGCCCCATTAACAAAAACATGGTTAACATTCTCAATATAAGAACAACATTGACATTTAGAGGGTAAATAAAGCCCTTTACCCCACAACAAAAGTCAACAGAATATAGTTTTTTAGGATCAAGTTAGAGCAGTAAGAAGAGGGATATTGTTATTCCAAATTTTGGAGAACACAATAGAAGAATCGAGTGTCTTTTGTGAAGCCACACATTTTAAGGTTAAAATCCCCATTATGAGATAGCTTAAGATAATCATGATTGTTAGGATAGGAATATTAGTATCATATTTAAGAAAGTGGAAGGAATAGAATATAATCTTACTAGTGTTCCACTTTTTTGGTTTTGCCGAATGCTTTAATAGCGAGTGGAGTGAGTGTAGAGTAAGTCAATGGATCCACAACCACTCAAGTTGTCTTGCCAAAAGAAGGAATTGCAGTTTATGCCCCAAAAAATTAAGGATTTTGCATCCCATTTGTGAACAAAGTCTTCTCCACAGGAGAATCACCCGTTAAAGGGACAAATGAGAGGATGTTTACCGGCAATATTTAGAAGTCATGAAATTCACCCAAAGACTATTTTGCTCCTAAAATTCCACCAAAGTTTGTAGGAGAAGGCATTGATAAGTTCTTTGATGGATTTACATCCAGACCTCCCTCTTCAGAGTACCACAACTTTTAGACCAAGATGACAGTGCATTCTTTTAGAGGTATTGGTTCCCAGAAAAAATTTGTTTAAGAGGCTCAATTCTATTGATGGTAGAGTTGGTAGGCACAATGGTTTGAAGAAGGTATAGGCATGGAATTTAGAGTGCTCTTGATCAAGGTAAACCCGAAGAGAGTAAATGAAATTCCCAAACTAAATTTTGTTAGAAAATTTTGAATTAGATCATCAAAAGGTGGATCTTTTGGCCTTTAAAAGCAGAGCCCCAAGGTAATTAAGAGGGAGTTGATTTTGCTTAAAATTAGTAATTACGGATATTTGGTTAAGTCTATTAGAGGAATCTTAGTTGAAGGAATAAAAGCATTTTCCTTCATTAACAAAAGACCACTAACTTTACCAAAATCATTTAGAGGTTCTTAATGGTTTTAACATGTTGAAGGAGCCGCGTTCTAAGATAATGAAATCATCACAAGCTAAGATGAGAAATAGGAAACCTCCATGAGTTTTAGAAGACATATTAGGATTATTAGCGAAAAGATCGTTAAGGCTCCTTGTGTATTCAATAGCGATGATAAAAAAAGAGAAAGTGATAGTGGGTCACCTTGCCTCAAACCATGGCTAGAAGGAAAGAAACCTATGGACTCACCATTCATGATAAGAAAACCGACATTGTGATACACCTTTTATAATCAATAAAACTATCGAAAAAAAAACAAATTTAGATTTAAAAAGAAAATCTCATGAGAGATTGTCAAAGGCTTTTATGTCCAGTTTGAATAAGATGTTGCCTCCTAGAAGGGACATCAATGTCATGAACCAAACTCTTGAGCAAGAAGAATATTATCGATATTGCTCTGTTTAACAAAACCAGTTTGATTTGGGGAGATGATTTTAGGAAGCAAAGGGCTAAGCTATTATTATTTATTAATTTAGCAATGAGTTTTTGAAAAAAGGTGCAAAGATTAATCGATCTAAAATCACCCCAAGATTTAGGATTGTTAGTTTTGGAAATAAGGACAATAGAAGTGCTTGAAAAGTATTTGGGAATAGGATTGCCATTAAATAAATCAATAACAACATCAACTAAGTCAGTTTTAATAAATGGCCAATAATGCTGAAAGAAGTTGTTCGTATAGCCAACGAGTCGGTGTTCATGTTCATAAGAGTATTACTAATCTCTCCTCTTAAGGACACATAGTGAGTAAATGATTATCCTCATTAATGTTAGAAGGGATAGATGGGTGTTTGATAAAGTTCCCGACAGTTAGAATTAAATAAAGTTTGGAAATGATGTATAACAGAATCTTTAATATCATTGTTATCAGTTATCCATTCACCATTAGAGTTCTTAATTTTTTTAATCAAGTTTAAGGCTTTCCATTTATTACAAATGGCATGAAAATACCTAGTCTTTTACGTCACCATCATATGTTTGCTTGCGACTTTTTTGGCCAATAGGTTTCTTCCATGTTTTGATAATTAACCAAGTTATTCTTGGCAATGTTCAACTCCTCAAGTTTACTAGGATCAGTTGAGACCACCTCTTCAAGAGAACAAACCTCTTGTTCCATAGCTTTAAAATTTGTGAAAAGGTTTTTAAAAATGTGTTTGTTCCACCAATTGAGATTTTGTTTAAGTCTTTTGAGCTTAAGCCAAAGGCAGTCATACCTAGAATTATCTAGGAAAATAGGGGCCATCCAATTAGTGAGGCGACATTGGTGAAGTCACCATGTTGGGTCCACATATTTTGAAATCAAAGGAGAGGGAGTAGTTAGGGGATTTTGAAGGAAATCAAAAGAGGAGAATGGTCGACAAAGTTACGCTCAAATGCTCAACAATGGTAGTAGGCCATTGATCCAAGAGAATTAAAGAGGGTCTATCAAGGCCACAAAGTCTAAAGGTTACCGTGAAGTTAGACCAGTGAAACCAATATGTCATTACAATCAAGGGGTCATATTTGAGAAGTCCTCCATGGAATGAAGGTTAGGAGAACATCCTCCCTTCTTTTGAACTATTATGTATTGAAATCACCTCCAACCAACCGGAAGGTTAGCAGGAAGCGAAGGTGCGTAAGTGATTCCAAAGGATGTTCCTACTCTATTACAAGAAGCATAGATAAAAGAGCCAAAAAAGTCACCTAAGGAGATTTTGACATTAACCAATTGGTCAAGATCATCAATGATGGAAATGGTGATGGAGTTGTGCCAAAAGCACCAAATTTTATTATTAAGATTGAAGAAGAAATTATGAAACCAAGGGATCTAGCGACAAAAGCAAACTTAGAAGAATTAATGAAAGGTTCAATAAGAACAAGTAAGTTGATATTATGAACGACAAGACTAACACGATTATTGGTGATGAGACCCAACGGATATTCCAAATAAGAAAATTAATCATAAGGGGACAACCAAAAGGGAAAAGGAAAAAAAGAAAGGAAGAAAAGAGAGAAATGATGACACATTACTTGTGTGGGGTGAAAGAAGAGCGAGTGGTTCTAGTGAAGTTATTATTAGAAAGTTTTGCTTTGTAGGGTTTTTTTATTTTAACAATTTGAAAGGGTCTATCATCCAAATTATCTCCATCGAAAGGATTGATTTTGGGTTTGAATAGTAGAAGAATCTATCAATGTTTTAGAAGAGGGATTTCACCTTCTTAGTATCGGATAGAGTGTGAGAAATTGGGTTCAATTGATTATCACTCTGAAGGGAAATAGATGGGGAAGTTTTGGCACCATTCGTAATACAAATATCTTTCTCAATATGTTCTGAAGCCATAGGGTCATCATTTTTTTGGTCCATTATATGATTCCCATTCAAATTATTTAATTGGGTGTCCAATATAAGGCTACCATTCAGATTTTTAGTAGAATTTAAATGAAGCAAAGAGCTATCATGGGAAACCATTATTGGCGGTGAGGTTAGGTAAATTGCCATTGGTATCATCACACCCCTCAATGGCTATTTTAGTACCAAGGTCAGAGTGTTTTCCACTAGACAGAACAGTAAGAGGTGTTGGGAGGAGAGGTTTTTTTTTAGTATCTTTAGGCACATATGCTAGAGTATTGGTTTTCCCAATTCCATTAATGGTATTCATATTCTGTGGTAAATTTTTTTGAGATTAGGATGAAGCACAAAGCATTCGAGTGATGGTGCGTGAATCTTGCGGTGAGTTACCAAAAAATTTTCAAAATTGACTTTTGACTATATCCAAATTTTTGAGCCAATCAAACCTCTTTGGTATATTTTTTGTGATGTCTATCTCAACAAGAATCTGACGGATATGGCCTAGATCTAGTGGCCGTTGCTTGGTCTATTTGGAGAGGCCTACCAAAAAGGCTACCAACAACAAACAAAACTTGATGAGTGATAATGTATTCGCATGTTAGGAAAAGCAAGCCAAAGAGGGACAATGGGAGATTCCTCTTTGACATCAAAGAGGGGCAACCATTTCAATAGCCGCATTTGACAATTATGCACAAAGTAAGAACGACGAGCGAAAACCCATGAATAATCTAAATCATTTGAGAGTTGAATAAGAATGTGACGGGGATCGATCAGCTCGATAGAGAAAGTACCTGATAATTTTAAACTATGAAAGAAAGAGCGAATATTATCAAGAGTCGGGCATCTAAGGGAGAATTTACCCACCAAAGCGAACTCGAAGAGCTTAGCAAGTTTCTCAACATCCTGATCTGAACACATTACTGCCGAAAATCCATGATAAGATGTCTAAATGAGATTAACCGAAGCATTCAAGCTAGGGATCTTACCAGATAAAGCATCTTTGAATGATTTAATTATTAGAGTGCAATCGAATCCAGAAAACACAGCAGAGAGTTGAGCAAAGCCGGTGTCGGTGTCGAGGGTTGATTGAGACCGCCTCATCATTGCTCTAATCAAGGGCGTCACATGGGAGCGATCTGGCAGCTAGAGCAGAAGCGTCTGAGTAGAACGCCAATCCACCAAGGGAACTCAAAATTAGGAGAGAGGGAGCGCAGCTAAGAGGGAGAGGTTTTTTTGGGTTTAGGGTTTAGGGTTTAGGGTTTAAGGTTTTCGGTTTTAGGGTTTAGGGTTTATGGTTTAGGATTTAGGGTTTAGGGCTTAGAGTTTATGATTTAGGGTTTTTGGCTTTAGGGTTTAGGGTATAGGGTTTTTTTAATTAAGTTTAGGTTTAGGTTTAGGTATTTTTTATTTTTTTATTTAGTTTAGGTTTTGGTTTAGAATTAGGTTTAGGTTTCGATTTATTTATTTTTAGTTAAGTTTAATTTCTATTTTATTATAGTTTAGGTTTTATTTATTTTTTAGGTTTTTATTTTTATTTTAGTTTAGGTATAAGTTTATTTAGGATATTTTATTATTTATTTATATAGTTTATTTTTTTTAGTTTAGGTTTAGGTTTAGGTTTATGTTTTATTTTTAATTTTAATTTATTTTTTTATTTTAGTTTAGTTTAAGTTTTATTTTAGTTTAGTTTATTTTATTTTGGTTTGGGTTTTTAGGTTTAGGTTTATTTAAGTTTAGGTTTTATTTATTTATTATTTAGTTTATTTATTTTTAGTATTTCTAGCATCGTTTAGTTTATTTTATTTAGTTTTTAGTTTATTTAGTTTAGGTTTAGGTTTATTTAGTTTAGTTTAGGTTTTATTTAGGTTTACATTTTATTTAGTTTATTTTTTTTCTTTTATTATTATTTAGGTTTATCTAGTTTAGTTTATTTAGTTCAGGTTTTATTTTTATTTAGGTTTATGTTTTATTTTATTTAGTTTTTATTTTAGGTTTAGGTTTAGTTTATGTTTATTTTATTTTTATTTAGGTTTAGGTTAATTTTTATTTATAGTTTAATTTATTTAGGTTAAGGTTTCGATTTAGGTTTAGGTTTTTAGTTTATTTTAGTTTATGTTTATTTAGGTTTATCTAGTTTAGGTTTATTATTTTTACGTTTAGATTCATTTATTTTTATTTTTGTTTTGATTTTTTCTTTTATTAGTTTAGTTTATTTATTTAGGTTTATTTATGTTTATTTTTTGTTTTAATTAGTTTAGGATTAGGTTTATTTATTTATATGTAGTTTAGTGTATTTTTATTTTTCGGTTTATTTAATTTTTAGTTTTATTTAGTTTAGGTTTAGGTTTAGGTATAGTTTTATTTATTTATTTATGTTTTAGTTTATTTAGTTTAGTTTAGGTTTAGGTTTATTTAGTTTGTTTATTTATTTAGTTTATTTATTTATTTAGGTTTAGGTTTAGGTTTTATTTAGTTTTATGTTATTTTGGGTTTAGGGTCTAGGTTTAGGTTTATTTAGTATAGGTTTAGTTTAGGTTTATATTTATTTCTTTAACCTTTATTTTAAGTTTAGGTTTAGGTTTATTTATTTTATTTATTTAAGGGTTTCGTTTAGGTTTATTTATTTAGTTTATTTATTTATTTTGGTTTAGGATTTGGTTTTATTTAGTTTAGTTTATTTAGTTTTATTTTATTTTGGGTTTAGGGTTTAGGTTTAGGTTTATTTAGTTTAGGTTTAGTTTAGGTTTATTTATTTAGTTTATTTTATTTTATTTATTTTGCTTTAGGTTTATTTAGGTTTAGGTTTTATTTAGTTTATTTAAGTTTAGGTTTTTAATTAAGTTTGCTTATATTAGTTTAGGTTTATTTAGTTTATTTTTCTTTTAATTTTTATTTATTTAATTTAGTTTATGTTTATTTAGTTTATTTTTTATTTATTTAAGGTGTAAGTTTATGCTTAGGTTTAGTTTTAGTTTTTTAGGTTTGGGTTTTTTTATGTTTAGTTTAGGTTTTATTATTAGTTAGTTTAGTTTATTTAGTTTAGTTTATTTAATTTACTTTTTATTTAGGTTTACTTATTTAGGTTTAGTTTAGGTTTATTGAGTTTAGGTTTAGGTTTATTTTTTATTTAGTTTGGATTAGGATTTAGGTTTATGTCTAGGTTTAGGTTTAGGATTTATGTTTAGTTTAGGTTAGGTTTAGGTTTATTTTATTTAGTTTAGGTTTATTTAGTTTAGGTTTAGTTTATTTAGTTTAGGTTTAGGGTTTAGGTTTAGTTTGTTTGGTGTTTAGGTTTATTTTAGGTTTATTTTAGTTTAGCTTATTTAGTTTAGTTTATTATTTAGTTTAGTTTAGGTTTAGGGTTATTTTATTTATTTATTTTATTTAGTTTATTTTAAGGTTTCATTTATGTTTTTAGGTTTAGGTTTAGGTTTATTTATTTAGTTTAGGTTTAGTTTTATGTTATTAATTTTTTTATAGTTGGTGTTTTTAAGTATTATTAGTTTTAGTTTAGTTTATTTTTTATTATTATTATTAATTTATTATTATTAGTAGTTTCTTTGTTTGTTTATTATTATTAGATTTAGTATATTTATTATTTAGTTTATTATTAGTTTATTTTATTATTATTATTATTAGTTTAGTTATTAGTTTTTTTAGTTTAATTTATAATTAGTTTATTAGTTTAGTGTTAGTTATTATTAGTTATTTAGTTTTAGTTTATTAGTTTTTTTAGTTTTATTATTAGTTTTAGTTAGTATTATTTAGTTAGTTTATTATTAGGTTTAATTAGTTTATTAGTTTATTAGTTTATTTAGTTATTAGTTTTATTAGTTAGTTAGTACAAGTTATTTATTAAGATTTAGTTAGTTTTTATTAGTTTGAGTTTATTAGTTATTAGTTTTAGTTTAGTTAGTTTAGTTATTATTATTTAGTTATTGGGATACTTTTTATTATTAGTTAGTTATTTATTGGGTTAGTTATGTTTAGGGTTTAGGTTTAGTTAGTTTTAATTAGGGTTTAATTTAGTTAGTTTATTAATTTAATTTAGTTATTAATTTAGGTTTAGTTTAGTTTTAATTAGTTTTATTAGTTTAGTTTATTTTTAGTTAGCTTATGGGTTTTTTTGGTTATGTTTAATTTAGTTATTAGTTTGTTTATTAGTTTACTTAGTTTTTGTTATTATTAATTTATTAGTTTTTTAGTTGTTATTTATTTAGTTTAGTTTAGTTAGTTTTTATTAGTTTTTATTTTAGTTTCTTATTTGTTTTTGTTTATTATTAGTTTATTTATTTTAGTTTATTATTTATTTGTTCTAGTTTATTATTTATTAATTTTAGTTTTAGTTAGTTTAATTTAGTGTTTTATTAGTTTCTTATTAGGGTTTAGGGTTTAGGGTTTAGTGTTTAGGGTTTAGGGTTTGGGGTTTAGGGTTTGGGGTTTAGGGTTTAGGGTTTAGTGTTTAAGGTTTTAGGGTTTAGGGTTTACGGTTTACGATTTTCCGGGTTTAGGGTTAGAGTAGAAGAAAAATAGCCAAATAAATAACAAAATAAAATCCATGTAAGCATCAGCCAACTTCATCTGGTCCTTTTGATGAGGATCCACGAAAGAGTCTTCCAATAAAAGAAATCAATACTTTTGAAAGGTTGAGTAATTAAGCATAAAGAGTAAGAGATAAAATGAGTAAAGTAAAGAAAAGGCTCAGCTGATACAATCATCTCAATGAGCAACACTATATGTAAGCATCCATACTTGAGATGGGTTACAATTACATGTAGCACTACCAGCCAAAAAAAGAAAGAGTGGGAAACATCAAGGCATCATTGCCAGCATACCTCGTGTCACATATAATCCAAAGAAGGTCCTCCAACAAGCCTGTAAAATCCTCAAAATAGCAAATATAGCAGTCAACCACCAATCCACCACAACATTCAAGCTTAAAAAGACAGGTAGTTAAGCAACTCACAAGTATAGTGGCAAAATAGAAGGAGCACCATGAGAACGACCACCAAAAGGGAATAACCAATTCAAGAGGAGCAACTATCATGATATGGGTAATAGCACTAAAAAGAGATAGACAAGAACAAAAAGGAAAACCATAAGTGCTTAGATCCTCCACCACCAAAAGAAAAATCTAGAACAAGAAGAGGGGTGGGAGCAAGGTATATCCCAGGAAGAAGAGGGTGTTCTACTGCAGCCAAGAGAGATGAGACCAAGCAAGAAACCAAAAGAAAACCATCACAGAAAGATAACCAATAGTTTCCTAGAGCAGCCACCAAAGGAGAAGAAAAAAATAGCCAAGATAGCCACTCCTCCAACCAGTCTAGCTAGCCAAAATAAATAGTCCAAACAGCCATCCAACTAATCCTCCTAGCCCACCTCAACAAGAGAAGATCCAAGTCTTCAAACCCAAAACATCAGATCAAGACAACATCAATCTAGAAGCATCCAAAATGGCACGGAATGGTAGAAAATAATAGTCTCCAAATCAAGGCAAAAGAAAAATCGAACCATAATGGTAGAAAAACTAGCCAAAGATAGAAAGATCTGAGCCCATAGATATAACAAGCCAAATAATAAAAAATCAGAAAGGCACACAAATAAAAAACTACCAATACATAACGACCATCAACGCCATTTTAGAACAATACCCAAACCCAAAGCCTCAGTATTATAGGATGAGGTCCAACCCATAACCAAAAGAATCCAACTAGAAACAATCCTAATAACCACCAAACCCCAATCAATAAAATAGAGCAAATAATAGCTGGTGAACCACCTCCACCCTGCCAAAAACAAGCCAAAGATGAACCACCCAAAACAACCTTCCAACTAACCCAAACAGTAAAAATTTCTAGCAAACCTAGGTAGCTAACCAAACCACATAGTACACTACCACAGTAGCAGATATAATAGATTTATAGGGAGGCCAGAAAAGAGGCAAAACTCATACATAAGAAAATTCTTGCAACAGCCAAAGTCGCATCCCAGAAGAAGGAACTAAGAAATAGCCAAGAGAAAAATTTGATAAAAGCCAAGCTAGACAGTTACCAACCAAACACCAAAAACACTACACTAATAAAACCATGGGAGTAAAACCAAGCGGAACAAAACAAAAATTGAAAAACAAAACCCTAAAGAGGGAAAATAAGATGTTGACCACAACCCAAAGAGGGTTTAACAATGCCAAACAAAAAAAAGATCATAAAAAAAGGATCAAATCAAAGAAATTATAATCGATAAGGAAATCCAATATTATCGATTAACCAAACCTCTTAATAATTTAGGTAAAGTTTGGTTGTCAAATAAAGTGAACTCAGTTAAGTTGGCACCCAAATTAGCTAAATAATCAGCACAAGCATTACCTTCACGAAGGATGTGGGAAATTTTAAAAGAAACATGAGAAAGCATAGCTTTAGTATGATTAAGAAGATAAAATAATTTGGCGTTCCCCTTTCTCTTGGAATTAAGGAAATCAAGAAGCAAGAGAGCATCAACTTCAATCCAGATGTTGAGGAAACCTTTATTCAAAAAATATCAATTACTTTGTTAACAACCATATGCTCAGCAAAGAGAATGGAACAGGCTTTGAGAGGGTAGGAAAAAGTACAAATGACAGTACCTTTAGAATCCCTAAGGATACCACCACAACCATATTTATTGAAAGTAACAGAACCATCATTATTAACTTTAATCAAATTATCTTTAGGTTTGATCCAATGGATAATTCTATCACCTTTATGAGGGTCAAGATCATCCAGAATGATACCCAAATTTTTAGCCACAAATTTGTAACCTCTAAAATGAATGTTACTAATAAGATTGGCATTAAGAAGAGCATGAATTTTTTCTTTAGTTCTAGCTAGGATCCTTTTATGGTTCATAGGAATACAATGATATTTAGCATCATTTCTATCCATCCGGATGAACCGAAGGGTAATAGCAATTAAAACCTTTATATGACCTTTTAGAGTGTTTTTGAAATAGGCTTCAAGAAGTTGCTATAAGGAAAGAGAGCCATGAAAATAGTTGGTATTAAATAAATCATCATACCAAAACCACAATTTTAAAGTAATAGCACCATTGACAAAGACATGATTTACATTTTCAATAAGAAAGCAACAATAACACTTTGAAGGTAAATAAAACCCTTCAGTCCAAAGCAAAGAGTCCACAAGAATATAGTTATTCAAAATCCTCCAAGCTAAAATTGAATAAGAAATGGGAATGGCATTGTTCCAAAGTGTAATAAAAACATTAGAACGTTGTTGTTTATCTCTAATAAAGTTCCAAACCTCTTTAAGAACAAAATCACCATTTTAAGAAAGTTTATGAAGAATTTGATCTAGTTTTCTAGAAGCAATGGGAATATTTTTAAAGTTGTCAAAAAGAGAAGTAGCAATATAGTTTTAAAGTTTGTTTTCATTCCAATTATTATTAAGCCAAAAAGAATTAACTTTATAGGTTGAGTTGGTTTAGGTGTCAATCAAACCATTGTCAATCCAATTTTCTTGCCAAAAAAAAAAAGATCCCGACTGGATACTCCATGAAATTAATGATTTAACAACCCATTTAAGGGAACAAAGCCTTTTCCAAACCATAGAGTCACCAACTTTATAAGCATAGTTAATAGGGTGTTTACCTTGATAATATTTTTTCATTATAAAATTAGCCCAAATGCTATCATTCTTTCTAAAGTTCCATCAGAGTTTATGAGAGAAAGTAGTGATAGCTTCACAGATAGGTTTACAACCAAGAGCACCTTCATACTAAGAACCATAACATTTATGCCAAGAGGTCCAATGCATTCTTTTGATAGAATTATTAAAGCCTTAGAAAAATTTGTTAAGCAAACAATCAATTCTGATAAGAGTAGCATTAGTGGGAATAACAGTTTGAATCAAATAAAGATGCATAGAGTTGAGAGTGATTTTAAGGATGGTGAGCCTACCACCAAAGGATAGTAAATGGAATTCCCAAATAGATATTTTATTTGAAATATTTTGAATTAACTCATCAAAGAGATGGGAACATTTCAGGCCATTAAAGAGCGTACCATCTAAGTATTTAAGAGGTAAGTGTTGATGTTTAAAATTTATGATATAAAGGATTTGACTGATTTTATTATTTGAGATGTTAGAGGGCATGATAAAATAGCTTTTGTTATCATTGATCGAAAAGCAACATTCTATACCAAATTTATTTAAAAAATTCTTAAGATGCTTGATGTGATGAATGGAATCATTGTAGAAAATGATGAAATCATCATAAAAAATTAGATGGGAAATAGGGAGACCACATAGAGTTTGTAGTACAAATTAGATTATTTAATAATGAGTTTTTGATGCTCGTAGATAAGTACTCAATAGCAATAATAAATAAAGCTAGAGATAAGGGATCCTCTTGTCTTAAGCCATGTGCAGAAGGAAAGAAGCCCAAAGTTCCCAATTAAACAAAATTAAACACTAGGCGTTGTCGATACAATTTTTGATGAGAAAATTTTTTTTCAGGAAACTTAAATTAATTCAAAATATGGAAAAGTAAATCCCAAGAGATGTTATCAAAGGCTTTGGTAATATCAAATTTGAACAAAATCTTGCTCCCTCTATTCTTGGCATCAAGATCGTGAATTAATTCTTGGGCAAGTAAAATATTATCAGAAATAGATCTACCTTTAACAAAACCTATTTTAGGGTTTAGAGTTTAGGGTTTAGTGTTTAGTTTAGGGTTATAGGGTTTAGGGTTTAGGTTATAGGGGTTTAGGTTTAGGGTTTAGAATTTAGGGTTTAGATTTTGGGTTTTAAGGTTTAGAGGTTAGGGTTTAGGGTTTAAGGATCATGGGGTTTAGGGTTTAGGTTTAGGGTTTTTTAGGTTTATTTTTGGTTTAGTTTAGGGTTTTGGTTTAGATTTTGGGTTTAGGTTTAGTTTGGGTTTAGGTTTTGTTTTTTTTTTATAGGGTTTAGGTTTATGGTTTAAGTTTAGTGGGTTTAGGGTTTGTTTGGGGCTTAGGTTTTAGGTTTAGGTTTAGGTTATAGTTTATGGTTTAGTTTTGGTCTTTTGTTTAATAGAACAAATTGATTCAACATTTCTTCATTTTTTGATTCATCAAAAAACACACCAAGTTTTAGAGCACGATGACATAGATAAAAATGAAGCATAAAGAAAATCAAAAACCCTAGATAACTAAAATTTTCTCTACTATAAAGACATAGTTCCATAAGTAGTAGATTGAATCAGACATTCTTCAATTTCTCTAGTTTTCATTAGAACCACCCCGGCCTCTCAAGTAGTAGGATCCACCATCATATCATCCCTCCTCCACAATGGCGATTCTCCAATGCTCCTCCGCTCGATAACCACCCTGACTACCACCTCCATATCCCAACACCCCAAATCCCCACCACCATATAATTGGCACCTCCACCTTGTCTCCACCCAGATAGATGTTAAGCTTTGAGGTGATGTTCTTGTTGTCAAGGTTTAGCCCATTCTTGAGTTTAGGTTTGGTTTAAGTATTAGGTTTTAGGATTTAGGTTTATTTTTTAATTCATTTAGTTACTTTAGGTTTAGGTTTAGGGTTTGGCATTTAGGGTTTAGGGTTTAGGGCTACGTTATATGTTTAGGGTTTAGGGTTTAGGGTTTAGGGTTTTAGGGTTAATGCTTTTAGGGTTTAAGGTTTAGGGTTTATGATTCAGGGTTAGGGTTTAGGGATTTTAAGGGTTTAGGATATAGGGTTTATGGGTGTTTCTTTAAGTTAAGTAAACCAGTAAGTTTAGGTTTTTTTATTTTATTTAGTTTATTTTTTAATTATTTAAATTTATTTTATTTTTTATTTTTATTTAGGTTTATTTTTTTATTTTTATTTAGTTTTATTTATTTATTTTAGGTTTATTTATTTTAGTTTAGGTTTTTTATTTTAGTTTATTTATTTTTCTTAGGATTATTTTTTAGTTGAGTTTTATTTTTATTTAATTTTTTAAGTTTAGGTTTTATTTTTTATTTTTAGGTTTAGGTTTAGGTTTTATTTATTTTTAGGTTTCTTTTTTATTTTATATTTTATTTTAGGTTTTATTTTTTAGTTTAGGTTTAGATTTATTTTTAATTTAATTTATTTTATTTAGTTTAGGGTTTAGGTTTAGTTTATTTTAGTTTATGTTTAGGTTTTATGCTTTTTAGGTTTAAGGGGTTTAGGTTTAGAGTTTAGGGTTTAGGGTTTAGGGTTTAGGATTTAAGCTTTATTGGTTATTTTTTAAATTAGGTAAACTTGTAGGTTTAGGTTTATTTAGTTTAATTGGCTTATTTATTATTTATTTTTGTTTATTTAATTTTGTATTTTTATTTAGTTTTATTTTTTAGGTCGATGTATATTAGTTTAGGTTTTTTATTTTATTTTATATTTTAGGCTTAGATTTAGGTTTAAGTTTATTTTTTAGTTAAGCTTTATTTTTGTTTAATTTTTTAGGTTTAGGTATTATTTTTTATTTTTAGGTTTAGGTTTAGGTTTTTATTTATTTTTTTAGGTTTAGGTTTATTTTTTAGTTTAGGTTTAGGTTTATTTTTAATTTTTTATATTTTATTTAGTTTAGGTTTCGGTTTTATTTATTTTAGTTTAGTTTATTTTAGTTTAGGTTTATTTTGTTTTGTTTATTATAGTTTTATTTTAGGTTTAGTTTTTATTATTCTAGTTAAGGGTTTAGGTTTTATTTTTTATTTATGTTTAGGTTCATTTTTTATGTTTTTGCTTTTATTTAGTTTTTATTTTATTTTATTTTATTTTATTTTATTTTAGTTTATTTTATTTTAATTTTAATTATATTTTATGTTTAGTTTTCATTTCATTGAGGTTTTTTATTCTTAGGTTTATTTTAATTTTTAGTTAAGTTAGCTTTTTATTTACTTTATTTTAGTTTATTTTTATTAGTTTATTTTATTTTATTTTTAGGTTTAGCTTTAGGTTTCTATTTTATTAATTTTATTTTATTTTATTCAAGTTTAGGTTTTTTGTATATTTTATTTTTTTGGTTTTAGGGTTTAGGGTTTTGGGTTTAAGCATTAGGGTTTAGCATTGTGTTCTTTAGGGTTTAGTGTTACGGTTTAGGGATTAAGGTTTAGGGTTTAGTGTTTAGGCCTTAGGGTTTATAGTTGTTAGGATTTAGGGTTTAAGGTTTAGGTTTAGCTTAGGGTTTTGGGTTTGTTTAGGGTATAGAGTTTAAGGTTTAAAGTTTAGGCTTTAGGGTTTAGGGCTTTTAGGGTTTTGAGTTAGTTTAGGGTTTAGGGTATAGGGTTTTAAGGTTTAGTGTTTAGTTTAGGATTAGGGTTAGGGTTTAGGGTTTAGGGTTAGTTTAGGGTTTATGGTCAGGTTTAGTTGGTTTAGTTTAGGTTAGCATAGGTTTAAGTTTTTGGGTTAGGTTTATAGTTTAAGTTTTGGGTTTAGGTTTGGGGTTTAGTATAGGTTTAAGTTGCATTTAGTTTTAGGGTTAGGTTAGTGTGTTTAGGTTTAGGTTTGGGTTTAGGTTTAGGTTTTGGGGTTTAGGTTTAGGTTTGAGGGCCTTAGGTTTAAGTTTAGGTTTAAATGGTTAGGTTTAGGACTTTAGTGGTCAGTTTAGTTTGTTTATTTTTAGTTTATTTATTTTAGATTTTATTTTTTATTTTATAGCTTATTTTATTTTTTATTTAGTTTAGTTTATTTATTATAATTTTATTTATTTTTGTTTACATTTTTTATTTCAGTTTATTTTTTAGGTTTAGGTTTAGGTTTATGTTTATTTTTAGTTTAGTTTTATTTTTATTTTATTTTTTAGGTTCAGATTTTCTTTTTTAATTTTAGGTTTAGGTTTAGGTTTTTATTTTATTATTTTAGGTTTAGGTTTTAGGTTTTTATTTTAGGTTTATTTTTTGGTTTAATTTTTTAGTTTATGCTTAGGTTTATTTTTAGTTTATTTTATTTTATTTATTTTTAGGTTTAGGTTTAGTTTAATTTTATTTTAGGTTTAGGTTTTATTTTTTTTAGTTTAGTTTATTTTAGTTTATGTTTAGGTTTAGTTTATTTTGTTTATTTTAGGATTAGTTGTTTTTAGTTTATAGTTTAGGTTTTATTTTCTATTTATTTTTAGGTTTTATTTCTATTTATTTTTTAGGTTTATTTTTAGGTTTAGGTTTTATTTAATTTTTTATTTAATTTTATTTTATGTTTATTTTATTTTTATCTTACATTTAGTTTTTATTTTATTTAGGTTTCTTTTATTATTTAGTTTAGTTTAGGTTTTTATTTATTTTATTTTAGTTTAGTTTTAAATTTTTTATTTTATTTTATTTATAGGTTTAGGTTTAGATTTTAGTTTAGGTTTTTATTTTATTTTATTTTATTTATTTTATTTTATTTAGGTTTAGGTTTTTTATTTATTTTATTTTTAGGTTTTATTTAGTTTAGGTTTAGGTTTGTAGGTTTTTAGGTTTATAGGTTTATAGGTTTTTAGATTTTTAGGATCGATCGTTCTTCAGTTTCTCCCATTCCCATCAGAACCAACCTAGCCACTCGAATAGCGACATCCATAATCATATCACAGATTTCTCCCTCTGCCACCACCATGGTTGTAACCTCCGTCGCTCCTCCTGCCTCCATAACCACCACCCGCTACCACTACCTCCATATCCACCGTGCCTCGGATACCCACCACCACCATAATCACCACCTCTAGCCTCCACACTATCTACCCAGCTTTGGTTGTGATGATGTTCTTCTTGTCAAGGTTACGCCATTCTTAGGGTTTAGGATTATATTTAAATTTATTTAGTTACTTTAGCATTTGGTTTAGGGATTGGGGTTTAAGTTTTAGGGTTTAGGGTTAGGGTTTTGGGTTTAGGCTTTAGAGTTTAGGGTGTATGGTTTAGGATTTAGGTTGTATGCTTTTAAGGTCTAGGGTTTAGGGTTAGGTTTAGGTTTAAGGGTTTATAATTTAATGTTTAATCTTTAGGGGTTAGGGTTAGTTTAGGGTTAGTTTAAGGTTTAGGGTTTAGGGTTTTAGAGTTTATGCTTTTAGAGTTTAGGGTTTAAGGTTAGGGTTTAGGGTTTAGAGTTTTTTAAGGTTTAGGGATTAGGGTTTAGGGTTTAGGAATATATGTTTAGGGTTGTAGGTTTAGGATTTAGTGTTTAGGGTTTAGGGTTTATGGTTTAGGATTTAGGGTTTAAGGTTTTTTTTTTAAATTAAGTAAAGCAGGTTTAGGTTTATTTAGTATATTTATTTTAGTTTATTTATTTAAAATTTTAATATACTTTTTTTTCATTTAGGTTTATTTTTTATTTTTTTATAGTTTAGCTTATTTTTTTAGGTTTATTTATTTTAGTTTAGGTTTTTTATTTTAGTTTATATTTTTAGGTTTAGGTTTACGTTTAGGTTTATTTTTAGTTGGATTTTATTTTTTTTTATTTTTTATGTTTAGGTTTTATTTTTTATTTTTATGTTTAGGCATAGGTTTTTATTTTATTTTTTTAAGTTTTGGTTTTAGGTTTTTATTTTAAGTTTATTTTTAGGTTTTATTTTTTAGTTTAGGTTTGGGTTTATTTTTAGTTTATTTTATTTTATTTAGTTTATTTTTAAATTTTTTTTTAAATTTAAGGTTTGGGTTTTTTTATTTATTTTTAGGTTTTATTTTAAGGTTTATTTTTTAGGTTTAGGTTTTTATTTAATTTTTGTTTATTTTATTTTATTTTTATTTTATGTTAATGTTTTATTTTATTTATATTTTTTTAGGTTTATTTTATTTTTTAGTTTAGTTTAGGTTTTTATTTATTTTATTTTAATTTCATTTTTATTTTGTATTTTATTTTATTTTTAGGTTTAGGTTTAGGTTTAGGTTTTAGTTTATGTTTTTATTTATTTTTATTTATTTTTATCTTATTTAGGTTTGTGCTTTTTTATTTATTTTATTTTTAGGTTATATTTAGCTTTGGTTTGAAATTTTAGGTTTGTAGGGTTTAGGGTTTAGTTGAAGTTTAAGGGTTTAGAGTTTGGTTTGTTTAGGTTTAGGTTTTAGGGTTTAGGTTTAGGGTTGTAAGTTTAGGTTTTAGGGGGTTTAGGAGGTTTAAGGTTTAGTTTAGTTTAAGTTTAGGGTTTAGGGTTTAGGGTTTAGGTTTAGTTTAGGGTTTAGGTTTAGGGTTAGTTTTAGTCAGGTTCTGGATATGGTTTTATTTTTTATTTTTTATTTAGTTTAGGGTTTAACTTTAGGTTTATAGTTACAGGGGTGGGTTTAAATTAAGGTATAATTTTGATTTAAGGTTTAGTTTTAGGGTTTAGGGTTTATGGTTAGGGTTTTTTATTTGATTTTTATTTATTTTTTCATTTAGGGGTTGGGGTTTAGGGTTTAAGGTTTAGGGTTAATTTAATATTTTGGGTTTAGGGTTGCAGGTTTAGCGTTGTTGGTTTAGGTTTTTGGTTTAGGGTTAGTTATAGGGTTTAGGGTTTTGGATTTAGGGTTTTGGATTTAAGGTTAGGTTTAGGGTTAGTTTTAGGGTTTAGGGTTTATGGGTATTTTTTAAAAAAAAATAAAAAAATTGGAAGGTTTAGGTTTATTTAGTTTGTTTAGTTTATTTTATTTTTATTTTTATTTTGGTTTAGGTTTATTTATTTATTTTTATTTAGATTAAATTTTTTATTTTAGGTTTATTTATTTTAGTTTAGATTTTTTACTTTAGTTTCTTTTAGTTTAGGTTTAGTTTATGTTTATTTTTTAGTTTAGTTTTATTTTTATTTTATTTTTTAGGTTTAGGTTTTATTTTTTTTTTATTTTTGGTTTAGGTTTAGGTTTTCATTTTATTTTTTTAGGTTTAGTCTTTAGGTTATTATTTTAGGTTTATTTTTAGATTTTATTTTTTAGTTTAGGTTCATGTTTATTTTTATTTTATTTTATTTTATTTAGTTTAGGGTTTAGGTTTAGTTTATTTTAGGTTTAAGTTTAAGTTTTTCATATTTTAGTTTAGGTTTAAGTTTATTTTATTTTGTTTATTTTAGGTTTAGGTTTTTATTAAGAATTAAATCAAAATAAAAACTAATAATAAATGGTATATATATATATATAATATTAAGCATAAATCAAAATAATTAATTTATCAAATATGAATCCATATTATGAACAATTATTAATCATAATTAAAATTATCTAATTTTATACACATAACTTATAAATTTTCATTCAATTATTTACTAAAGCTATTAAAATAATGTAAAACTTTTAAAATCATTTATTAAAAAAATCAGGTTTCACCAAATTTTAAAAAAAATGTGAAAAAGTCAAAATTATTAAATGACCTACTCTTTGCTAATTCATGTGATCATGACAACACATAAAAAAAGCAACAAAAAATGAAATAAAAAGAGGGAATGTGGGAGAAGTTGAGGCATCTAGGACAAAGTTGGCATCTCTCTCTCTCTCTCTCTCTCTCTCTCTCTCTCTCTCTCTCTCTCTCTCTCACCACAGAAAACACACACTAAAAAAATGAGGAACCATCTTTTTTCTCATCTCCCTTCAGGCAAGAGATGTTGAAGCCCTCTCATTCCTACTTCACTTGAGAGCGGCTCTCCCATCCCATCCGGCTCTAAAAATAAAAATAAAAATCTCTCTTATGAGCACCTCTCTCCTCCTGGACAAAGTCAAGCAAACTCTCCCTCACGTCCATCTCTTCCTCTCAACAAAGTGAAGCCTAGCCAAGAAGCATCCAGCCTCTTCCTCTAGCAAGTGACCTCTCTTCCCTCACTTTCTCCAAAATTGAGACACACAGTAGCATGTAGCAGGTATCAGACTTCCTTGATCCCTAGCCCCATAAATCTGGCTTCCTATAGAAAGCACATGAGACATCCCATGAATTTTCTATTGATTGATCTAACCATGCCAATCGCATAGCCTAGCCACCAATGAACACTCCCTCTATGCCTCCATCCTTTTTCATAAGGACCACGACTTTCCAGCCCCAAGCATCGGACCCATTCTTCATCGCTTCTCCCATTGAATCGCTAGTTGCAGAAGAACCCCTTCGAAGGTCTCCGGTGGATGGATCTGGAATCAGCGCGAATAAAGAATCCCTACCTAAAATTATCAAGGCTGGTGATCTGGTCCTCCATGAGCCCACCATTGAGGTCTCTGTGGAGGAGATCGGATCGAAGAAGATCCAGAAGATCATAGATGACATGATTGCGGTCATGTGAAAGGCCCCTACATCGACCTCACTAGATTGGAATTCCTTTGAGAAATGAGTTGAGTGGACATGGAATAGGTGCAAGTATTGATGGCGTATGTCGGATTTAATTGCCTTGAAAGCCATCCTCAATGATCTGTACATAAATTCCAAATAAAAAACTGCTAGTAGCATCTAGGGATTTCTTTAATGATCCATAGTGGTATGCTCAGAGGCTTTTGAACCTATTGTTCTCAATGCCACACATCATATATATAATCTAGATGGAGATTATTATTCTTGAAGACACAAAAGAATACATTAGTTACACTCTTAAGAGTGAAATCTAACCGACCTTTTGATCTACTGGTAATAATTAATCCAAAGCTTCGAAAGAAGGGAAGCAAAATAGCTTAATTATTTGAAAGATGTTTGAGCATTGATGGATTAAGAGCTATGGTAGAGTGGCATCTGTAGGTGGAGATGATAGGTCATGATCATTTTGGTCAACCTATCAAAAATGCTTCGGATGGATGGCTCATATTACAACAAGAGTTTGATCATATGAATGGGACTATATATGTGGACAAGATTGTTCCAAGAACATTCAGAAAGATTGAGAATCTAGATTTGCCTCTTCCAGTAGGATGCCCAAAGCCAAGTGTCTAAGAGCAAGTGAGGAGGAAGCGAAAGATAAGAGCAAAGAAATAGAATGCTAGCTGAAGTATTGATCCGACCCAACAAGCTCAATAGGGCTTTATTTCTTCCAAACGAAGCCACCTCTTGGTCAGAATCCACAGGACATTAGCTCCGGTGAGGTGTAATTCTTAAATGCTTAGAAAGCCTTAGGGATCTCATGTTTGATGTGTTGAATGTAAGCATCATTAGGGTCCAACCTTTATAGCCCGTGCACTTTACTTTTTAATCCTTTCGGCAAGAGTTTAGAGACAAAAGTAAGACTATTCATTTTATCTGTTTGAAGTGAATAGTTTGATTAGGTCGAATGGCATAGTGATTTGATTGTACCTATCAAGCCATGATTAACTGCCATTTGATCTTTGATCGAATGATCATGATTAATCTAATATTTTATTTATTATTAAATTCAACTGGATCTAAAAAAATGGAGTTAATCAATCTTTAGAATAAAAAGAGAAAGAAATAATATGTGATCAAACAAAATCCAAAAAATGTACAAATTAAATTGTCATAAATTTTAAGTAAAACTTTGAATAAAAAATTTAACTAAACCAAAAACATTATAAATATTATAATCCTATATAAAAAGTTGTTTGGACATAATTTATTAATGTTAATTATAAAAATCAATTCAATCCCTAATTGTTATATGTTGATCTTAAAAGTGAAAAAGATAATTTAGTTATGAGACATATCCTTATTTATAATTAATTTAACTATTAATTACAATTGACTAAGCTTTATTTGATTAGTTATTCATATAAAATATTAGAGGAAAATGATTAGGACTTCTTTCCTAATTGCTTCCTCTAATTTATTTCATTAAAAGGGGATTTATGGATTGGGGACCTCCCAACCCATTCATTAAATCCATTTCATTTGGAGGATAATTAATCAATTTGGCAAATTAAGTATGAGAAATTGATAATTAATTAATATTTCATTAATCAAATTAAAATTACCATCATATCATCTTCATTAATTATTTCATGGGTAGATCTTTGGTGTTTAATAATCTAAAGAAAGTTAATGAAATTATGATTTACCCATATGTGTTGGAAAATCATAAAAGTAATTAATTAAGTTCCTTAATCTAATTAATCAATAATTATGAGCTAATTGAGTTAGGCCCTTTCATTTATTAGGATCATTGCAAGTTATTTTCCATGCATATCATGTTGGCTCATAATTATTTAATTACATTAAGGTAACATATGTAAGGGTTAGTGGATTTAATGCATATTACAACATTATTAATCCTTAAAATCCACTTAAATTACATTTTATTAAACCAAATCAATTCACAAACATGGGAATGGGTTAGGATCAGCAAACTTTCCTTCATTTCATTAAATCAAATCTAAACATAAAAGTTAAAAGTGACATAAGAAACTTTGGTTCAGTTGAAATATTTTATTTTATATGATTATCCTTTGGAATTAATTTAATTGAACAAAATCATGTGTTTATGTTTAGTTATTCCTCTCCAATCATTTTAAATGTTTTATGTCATTTGATTCATGCATTCATCTTTTGTATAATTATCTAAATCAAATGGTTCCCTTTATGTCAAGCTTGCATGTGTTGATTAAACTTAATATAAGTGTGGCTATTATCATTATTAAATCAAAGTTATTTTTAAAATTTTATAAGTCAACTACAACATTTGTAGAGATAATAATTATAAATATTTAAAAGCTTGCATGCATATATGGCTTAGAACATGTGATATGGAGTTCTCTTTCTTTAGTCTATATGGATTTACATAAAGTTTGAATGTTAACAAGTGTATAGTCCATTTGAAAAGCACACAATATTTGTTCGAATTCATTCCAATGTACTTCTATGATAGAATTTAGATAGAACTTTAGCTCACATGTATAAATAATTCAATTGAAAGAAGTATAACTTTTGCATGATTTTCCATTCTTGTAGTCACTTGTACATTCATGTGTATTGAAGAATAGTGGATATATCCAATCTGGACATTCTAGATACGTAAGGCTTTAAGTAGTCCCAAGGAGGTCTTTACCTCACTCCCCTGGTATAACAATGGTGAAGTATCTGCTTAAAACTTTTAAATATTTATATGTGCATTTAGCAAATGAATGAAAATCTCCTTTTCAACTTTAGCTCACATGTATAAATAATTTAATTGAAAGAAATACAACATTTGCATGATTTTCAATGCTTGTAGTCACATGTACATTCATGTGTATTCAAGAATAGTAGGTATGTCTAGTCTGGACATTCCAGGGATGCAAGGCTTTAAGTAGCCCCAAGAAGTCTTTACCTCACTCCCCTAGTTTAACAATGGCGAAGTATCCACTTAAAACTTTTATACACTTGTATGTGCATTTAGCTAATGAATGAACATCTCCTTTTTAACTTTAGCTCATATGTATAAATAATTCAATTGAAAGAAATACAACTTTTGCATGATTTTACATTCTTGTAGTCACTTGTACATTCATGTGTATTCAAGAATAGTGGTTTATCAAGTCTAGACATTCTGGGGACGCAAGGCTTTAAGTAGCCCCAAGGAGGTTTTTACCTCACTCCCCTAGTTTAACAATGGCGAAGTATCCACTTAAAACTTTTATACACTTGTATATGCATTTAGCTAATGAATGAAAATCTCCTTTTCAACTTTAGCTCACTTGTATAAATAATTAAATTGAAAGAAATACAACTTGTGCATAATTTTCCATTCTTGTAGTCATTTGTACATTCATGTGTATTCAAGAATAGTGGGTATATCTAATCTACACATTTCGGGGATGCGAGGCTTTAAGTAGCCCCAAGGAGGTCTTTACCTCAATCCCCTGGTTTAACAATGACAAAGTAGTTGCTTAAAACTTTGATACAATTGTATGTGCATTTAGCTAATGATTTAAAATCTCCTTTTCTACAAATATACACATCTACGTTCATCATCTAAGTGTGCTAAAACATATTGTATGTGTAGGTATATTTAGGATTAATATCATATGCATGCTACATGTGTTGTAAAGGAATGATTGAACATATGCCATGTGATAGTAATTCAATTGAATTAATCCTAAGATACCTTTCATATTAAATAAGATTATTTAAAGTGAGCCTAAACTTAGGATTAAGTTAAAATTTGTAATAATCCATTCACTAAAGAGAACTAAATCAAATTTACATGCTTTAAAAATTGGCTTAAGGTAGGGATAAAAGAGGGCAATCCTCTTTTATTCTTTTTATAACACTTAGTTGTTAAGTGTAATCAAATGAAATAATAGAAAACACAAATTAAAATTCTTAAATCAATTAAATAACATTATGTGAAACTAACCCTTCATGTTAAATTAAATCTTTCTAAACTTAGAGAACTACAACTCTAATGCCTAGCAAGACATACTACACAAGCCTTAACACACACATTAGAATTAAGTCACTACTTCTAGCTTTATGTTAGGGCAGGTGCTTGGTATGATGTATATTTTGGTTTGTGATGTATTGTTGTAAACTGGATGTTAGGGTGTATGCCTCGTAGACTGGATGGTAGGTCGTGATTAGCCTAATCATATTTTTTACAAGGGATTATGTTTAAGTGGCCTTAAAAATAAATATAAATGCTCTCTTTGCAGGTTGCTTAAGCCCCTAAGCATAATCCAAGTTAGGATAGGTGGTCTTGGTTACCCATGTGTAGGGTGCTAAGTCCTAATTGATATAACTACTTAAGATTATATGTATGTTTAACTAACCTCTATTTTGTAGATGCAGTTAGATTTACTTTTCTTAATGTAATTTTACAATTAGAAATTAGGATTAGTGTTATGGGGATAAGGTGAGCTTTAGCTAGAAGGCTTTGTCCTAGAAGGCCATGTGATGTCTTTGAAGTGGAGCAAATTAAATCAAAGGAAAGAAATAAAGATACGAAGAATGAAAAATGAATACTTTCCATAAGCATTAATTCATTATAAATTATAATTATTATTTTCTAATTTTGGGTTGTATATAAGGGTAGAGCTTGGCTACCCATCTTTTCTTTTCGGGGTATATGGCGGTACACGACCGCATCAACCTTTTATTCTTTCATGATAGTTATAGAAATTGGTTGATGATTTATTTAGGATGTGTACTAGAAATGGCATATTTCTCTTAGTTTTCTAAATGATTGACGTTTGAATGTGTGGCTAGGATGCGATTAGGCTCTTAGGGAAAAATAAAACTTTTACCCTACTATAACTCATAACTAAAGTTTTAAATAATTCATAACCTCACATAAAGCCAAGGCATTAAATCAAGATAATTAAAAGATTTAGCAACCCCTTGCTATTACCTTTATTTGGTTTATTTGGATGGATAGAAATGATGCTAAATATCATGGTATTCCTATGAATCATAAAAGGATCATGGTTAGAACTAAAGAAAAACAATTCATGCTTCGTTTAATTCTGATTTAATTAGTAACATCCATTTTAGAGGTTACAAAATTGTGGCTAAAAAATTAGGTCTCATTCTGCCTAATGTTTCTTTCAAGAAGGCTGTTAGGATTATCCATTGGATCAAACCTAATGAGAACTTTATTTAAATCAATCTTGATGGTTCGGTTCACCTAATAAATGTGGTTGTTGTGATATTATTAGGGATTCCAAATACTGTCATTTGTACTTTTGCTTATCCCCTCAAAGCATGTTTTATTATTTATCGCTTATGGATGTTAATAAAACTATTGATATTTTTTTTGAACAAAGGCATCTTTAATATTTTTGAAGTTGCACTCTTCTTTTACTTGATATGCTCACTTCTACTAAAATGGGGAATCTTATTTTATCTCCTTAATCACACTAAAACCCTCCTCTCTTTAGTTTGCCTACTCTCATATTCTTGTGAAGGTAATGCTTGTGGATTTCTAGATTTGGGTGCTATTAAATTTCGCTATATTAGATAATCAAAACTTAACTAAGCTTTGAGAGGCTTGGTTAATCGGATCTCTGGATGCCTTACTTTATGTTGGTCTTTGGCTATGGTGTTTTCTTTGAGCCATTTTATTGATTGTTATTTTTGTGCTTTCCCATATTGGCATTGCTCCTTGCTATTCTTCTGTAGGGTCTTGCCTAACCTCATTTTCTATGAGTGTCTCCTTGTTTGGTGGATCTTTTCTTATTTGTTTCTACACCTAGTTGTCTTGGTGCTTGTTTGAAGACTATTGTTAGTCTTTTCATTTATCTTAGTGTTGAGATTTTGGTGGTTCACCTTTCCTTTTCTATTTTGGCTTGATGGCTACTGATTATTGGTGTTTCCCTCTGACTTGTGGCTTGAAGCTTGATGTTTTATGGTTGTTGCCTTCCTATTTTCTCTTTGGTGGTGGTTGTTTATTCTTTAGGGTCTAGAAGGGACCTTATTTTGCTTGGGTCAGGTTCCTTTCCTCCCTGGTTTACTGATGGTGGGTTGGTGGTCCACCTAGGCTTGCCTTTCTTTGGTTGTTTGCCTAGTTGGGTGATTACCACAATTATTTCTTGGTTATTTTTGGTGGCCTCCAATTGGGTTGTGGCTATGCCTGCAATCGATCTTTCCCTCTGAATGAGGTTTGCCTCATATCTGAGTTGCTTCCTTATCTAAGTTGGATCTTGATGTTGTGGTAGTTGGTTGATGTTCTTGTTGGCTAGATTTGATTTGGGTGGGTTGGTTGGGATGTGTTGTCTTTTACCTCCTATTGATGGCGGATCACGGGGGGTTGTTGGTGGATTCTTTTTTGGTTTGGTTGGCCTAAATTTATTATTTTTCTATTTTGTTGATTAGAGCTTAGTGATCAGTTTCACTGGTTTTGGTTTGATTATTTTGATTATGTTTTTAGTCTCTTCCTATAATGGACTTCTCTTGCTTTTCAACTACTTTTCTTTCTATTTTCTGGTTTCTTTTGTTTTATTCTAGTAAATCTTGTGTTATTTCTTTTTTATTTTGTGGTTTTGGTTAAAATTTTTTAGTGGCTATTATTTTGCCTTTGTGACTTGGTTTGGCATCTTGGATTTTATTTTTTGTGGGTATTACCTCTTCTGTATTTTTCTACTTATTTCCAAATACTAGCCTCTTGGTTTTGGTTTGGTTATTATTGCGCTATTCTTGGTGGTACTAGATTCTCCTTTGGTCTTTTTTTATTTGTCTTGGTGGAGGTGCGGCTCACCCTTTTATCTTTTGTTTGTCTTCTTGAGTTATCCTCACTTGGATTGGATTTTGGCTTTGTTGGTGTTATGTCCCTATTTAGGTATTGGTTTATTGTTGCTTTAGGGACAATCTTGGGATGGTTCTTTGGCTTTAGGCCTATCTTTTCTGGACTGTGTTGTTATCGTTGTTAGTGATGCTTACTTTTTTTGGTATTTCTCCTCCCTTTTGGTGTTTGCTTTGGTGGTTTTTGTACTGTATTTTTGCTGTCCCTGATGGATGGCTCTTGGTCTGCCTTACTAGGCTTGGTTGTTTTGGTAGCTTTGTTCTTGGATGTTCTGTTTGCTGGTTGGAAGACTTTGCAGCATTGTTGGATGATGATCTATAGATGACTAGCTACATAAGGTATGTTGGCTATGATGACCCTAATGTTTCCCTCTATTTTTTATTTTGGCTGGTAGCACTATATATAATTGTAACCCTTCTTCTGAAGTTTGGATGCTTACATATAGTGTTGCTCCTTGAGATGATTGCGATTAAGCTGAGCCTTTTCTTTACTTTGCTCTTTCTCTTTATGCTTACTTAATTGTATTCATCCTTTTCTTAGAATGTTGTAGATTTCTTTTATAGGTTGGCGTAGCTTTTTTATTATCAAAGAAATCAAGTGGATTTTGTTGTTGCTCATATGGATCTTCTTATTCTTGATTTGGTTTTCTTTTGCTTCTCTTTATTTAATATTGTAATAGTTTGGGGATTCATCTCTTTGGGTTTTATTATAGTTCTCGAGCATTAGTTTAGAGATTCATCCCTTTAAGAACTTTGTACTCCTTATTTTTGTGGCAATATTTCCAATAATTTTCCAAAAAAAAAAACTCAAAACACCAACAAAAAACCTAAGCCCTAACTAAACCCTAAACCTAAACCCTAAAACCCTAAACCTAAACTCACAAACCCTAAACCTAAATAAATAAAGTAAAATAAAAACCTAAAACCCAAAACTAAACCTAAACCTAACCCTAAACTAAACTAAACCCTAAACCTAAAAACTAAACCACAAACCTAAACTCCTAAACTCTAAACCCTAAAACCCTAAACCTAAGCACTAAGCCCTAAAACCCTAAACCCTAAAACCACAACCCTAAATCCTAAACAAACTATCCTAAAGCCTCCCAACCCAAAAACCCCAAAACACCTGACCCTAAAACCTAAACCTCAGATCCTAAACCTAAAACTAAATAAAAAACATAAATAAATAAATATGTATATAAACCTAAACTAAAAAATTTAAACTAAACCTAAAAAAATAAAATATAATAGATATAAAATAAAACTAAATTAAAATAAAATAAATAAAACCTAAACTACTAAAAATAAAATAAAAAAAATAAAACCTAACTAAATAAAACTAAACCTAATAAAATAAAATAAACCTAAAAAAAATAAAATAAAACTAAACTTAAATAAAAATAAAAAAAATAAAATAAACTAAAAAATAAACCTAAACCTAAAATAAACTAAATAAAACCAAAACTTAAATAAATAATCCTAAAATAAATAAACTAAACTAAATAAATAAAATAAAATAAAAAAACTCAAATAAATAAAATAAATTAAATAAACCTAAAACTCATTTGCTTCTTAAAAAAAAAATCTTAAACCACAAACCTACACTAAACCTAAATCCAAACCCTAACCCTGACAATACACCTACATCCAAACCCTAAACTTTAAACCTAAACACTACCACAAACCCTAAATCTTAAACCCTGACCACAAACCCTAACCACAACTAACCCCAAATACCCCAACCAAAACAAAAACCACAAACTTAAAGCATAAACACTAAACCTAAACCTTAAACTCTAAACCCTAAACCCTAAACCCTAAAACCATAAACTCTAAATACTAAACCCTAAACCCAAACCTTAAACCTTAACCCTAAACCCCTAAACTGAAAACCCTAAACCCTAAACCCTAAACCTAATCCTAAAGTAACTAAATAAATAAATAAACCTAAACCCTAAAAATGGGTAGAACCTTGATGGTAGGAACATCACCGTCAAACAGGCTCAGTCTAGATCTGGTGGTGGAGGCAAAGGCTGCGATTATCACAGTGGTGGTGGGAGATCTGGAGGTGCTGGTGGATATGGAGGTGGTGGTCAGAGCAGTGGTGGTTATGGAGTGAGAAGCGGCGAGGAGGTTAAAAGTGGTGGTGGTGGCGGAGAGATTATAAATATGATGGCGGATCCTACTCGAGAGGTGAGGTGGTTGATGGGAACTAGAGAAAGCGAGAAAACGGCTGATTGCTATGGAAATGTTCCTTTATAGGAAAAATAGTTCTAGTTATCTAGGGTTTTTGATTTACTCTATGCGTGTTCATTTTTTATCAATGTTGTTACTTGTGTCATAGAAAACTTGGTGTGTTACTTGGTTGATGAAATCCAAAAGAAGAAATATTTAATCTGAATTTGTTCTCTGTTAAAAAAAACCTTAAATCCTAAACCTTAAACCTAATCCCTAAACCTAAACCTTAAAACCTAAACCTAAATAAATAAAATAAAATAAAATAAAAACCTAAACCTAAACCTAAAACTAAATCCTAAACCTTAAACCCTAAACCACAAACCTAAACCCTAAAAACCTAAACCCTAAACCCTACCTACACCTAAACTCCACCCTACCACTAAACCCTACCAAAAACAAACCTAAACTAAACTAAATAAAATAAAATAAAATAAAATAACCTAAACCTAAATGAATAAAATAAAATAAACTTAAACTAAAACCAACCTAAACTTAAAAGTAAAATAAAATAAAAAAAATAAAAATAAAACTAAACTAAAATAATAAATAAAACCTAAACTAAACTAAAATAAAAATAAACCTAAAATAAAACCTAAATAAAATAAAACTAAACCTAAAATAAAATAAAATAAACCTATAAAATATAATAAAACCAAAACTTACTAAAATAGAAAATAAAACCTAAACCTAAAATAAAAATAAAACTAAATTAAAAATAAACACCTAAACCTAAAAAAATAAACTAAAATAAATAAACCTAAAATATAAACTTAAGCTAAATAAAATAAAATAAACCCAAATAAAATAAAAGTAAAATAAACTCAAATAAATAAAAAAAAATTAAACCTAACTTACGGTTTTACTTAATTAAAAAAAACCTAACCTTAAACCCTAAAACCATAATCCCAAATCTTAAACTAAACCTAGAACCTTAAACCCTAAACCCTTACAACCCTAAACCCAAATCATATACCCAAACCATAAAAGAATAAACCCTAAACCCTAAACCTACTTAAACCTAAAAATCCTAAAACCTAAACCCTAAACCTCTATAAACCCTAAACCCACACAAACCCTAACACTAAACCTAAAACTCCTAAACCTTAAACCCTAACTCTAAACCCACAAAACCTAAAACTTTCTAGCCTTAACCCTAAACCTAAACCAAAACTTAAAGCAACTAAATAAATAAAAAAATAAATCTAAACCCTAAGAATGGGCAGAACCTTGACGACAGGAACATCACAGTCAACCAGGCTTAGTCTAGATCTTACGGTGGAGGCGAGGTGAAGGCATTATCGTACTAGTGGTGGGGGATCTGGAGGTACAGATGGATATGGATGTGGTGGTCGGAGTAGTGTTGGTTGTGGAGGTGAGAGGAGTGACAGAGGTTACATCTATGATGGTGGTGGAGGGAGAGATTGTGGATTTGATGGTTGATCCTACTACTTGAGATGTGAGGGTGATTCTGATGGGAATTGGAGAAATTGAAGAACCACCAATCCGATCCGCTGCTTATGGAAATGTGTCTTTACAATAGAGATGATTCTACTTATTTAGGGTTTTTGATTTGCTCTATCCTTGCTCATTTTTTATCTATATTGTCACTTGTGTCTTAGAAAACCTAGTGTGTTACTTAGTTGATGAAATCAAAGAAGAAATGTTGAATTTGAATTTGTTTTCTGTTAAGAAAAAAATCTTAAACCCTAAACCTTAATCCCTAAACCCTTAACTAAAACAAACCATAAACCTAAACCACAAAACCCAACCCAAAAAACCCCAAACCTAAACCCTAAATTGTAAAACCCTAAACCATAAACACTAAACTCTAAACCATAAAACATAAACCTAAATAAATAAAATAAAACTTAAACTAAAATCTAAACCTAAACTACCCAAAACCCTAAACCCCCATCCCAGGCCCTAAACCCTAAACTCTACCCTGACCTGAGCCCCAAAACCAAAACCTGAAAAACCTAAAGCTAAAATACAAACCCTAAATCTAACCCAGGCCCTGACCACAAACCTAAATCCACAAACCCTAAAACCCTAACTAAACTAATAACCTAAAACCTAAACTAAACTACATAAAATAAACTAAACCTAAAAATAAAAAAATAAAATATAAACAAAACTTAAATTAAAACCTACTAAACCTAAAAAATAAATAAATTTAAATATAAAAAAATAAAATAAAATAAATAAATAAACCTAGACTAAAATAAAAACATAAAATAAACCTGGAATAAAAAACCTAAATAAAAAATAAAATAACTAAATGTAAAATGAAATAAAATAAACTTAAATAAAATTAAATAAAACCTAAACCTAAAACAAACCTTAAATTAAAACTTAAAATGAATAAAAAAAACGTAAACCTTAACCTAAAAAATGTAAACCTAAAGAAAAAATTAACAAAATAAAATAAATCTAAACATAAACTAATATAAATTAAACTAAAATAAATAATACCTAAAACTAAATAAATCTAAAAAAAAAAATAAACCTAAAATAACAAAATAAAACCTAAAACCTAAATCTAAAAATAAAATTAAAACCTAAACCTAAACATAAAAATAAAAAATAAAACCTAAACCTAAAAAATAAAATAAAATTAAAAGGCAACTTAAAGGTAAACTTAAACGTAAACCTAAACCTAAAAAATAAACTAAAATAATAAACCTAAACTAAAATACATAAACCTAAATAAATAAATTAAATTAAATAAAAGAAAAAAAAATAAATAAATAAAAATAAACTAAAATAAATAAAAAATAAACAAAATAAACTAAAACCTACAAGTTTGTAATTTCAAAAAAAAAAACCATAAACCCTAAATCCAAATCCTAAATCCCAATGACAACCCAGCCTAAACCTAAACAATCCTGAAAACCTAAACCCTAAATCCACAAACCCTAACCTAAACCTAAACCTAAATACAGACCCTAAAACCTAGACCCTAAATCCTAAACATTAAACCTAAACCTAAACCCTAAACCCCAAAACCTAAACCTAAAACTAAATAAATTAAAAAAAAACCTAAAGCTTATAACCAAATAAACCTAAACCTAAATCTAAACCTGAAGAATGGGCAGAACCTTGACGGTAGAAAAATCATCGTCAACCACGCCTAGTTTCAATCTCGCAGTTTAGGGGAAGGCAGAGGCGGCAGCTATCACAATAGTGGAGGGGTATCTAGAGATGTTGTTGGATATGGAGGTTGTGGTCAGAGCAATGGTGGTTATTGAGGCAGGAGGAGCAACTGTGGTTTCAATCGTGGTGGTGGCGAAGGGAGATATTGGAGATATGATGGTGGATCTCGTTGCACAAGAGGCTAGGGTGGTTTTGATGGGAACTAAAGAAACTAAAGAACAATTGATCTGATCTGCTTATGGAATTGTGTCTTTACATTAGAGATGGTTCTAGTTATCAAGGGATTTAGGTTTGATCTACGCATGCTCATTTTTTTATCTATGTTATTATTTGTGTCTTAGAAAACTTAGTGTGTTACTTGGTTGATGGAATCGAAAAGAATAAATGTTGAATATGAATTAGTTCTTTGTTAAAAAAATCAAAAACTATAAACCTTACTCTAAAACCAAAACCCTAAAATTAAAACCTAAACCCTAAACCCTAAACCATAAAAAACCTTAACTGTAAACCCTAAACCCTAAAATACTAAACCTTAAACCCTAAACCCTTTAATCTAAATCCTAAACCCTAAACCCTAATAATACTAAAATTAAAGTGAAAAAACCCTGACGCTTGAGCCCTCTCCTCGAGTTCTAGAAATTTTCTTTTTCGTGCTCATTTTGGGCTTTTTTGGACATGCTTATAGCTACTTTGAGTTATTCTCTTTGGATTCCTCTCGGCTTGAATTGGCCGATTTCATGTCTTTCTTTGAGTGACATCGGCTTGGCATCTTCTCTAATGATTCCTTGGTGGCGAAGGATCTTTTGGATCCTGTTAGGGCATCATCTACCCTAGCTTTGGCTACTTCAAAATTAATCAAATATGTTCTCAATGGTAAGGATGGCTATTCAGGTGAGTCCCTGGAACTTGTTTTGACTTCTTTTCAGCATGCCTGTTGTTATGTGTTCTAATCTGATTAATAAAAAGCTTGCTAAGCCATTTGAATTCACTTTGGTTGGAAAGTTTACTCTTTATAGGCCTAATCTGGAAAATATTTGCTCTTTCATTCATAGTCTGAAACTTTCAATTGCTTTTATGATTGGCTTAAATGATCCCCACCATATTTTAAATTTGTTGATGAACGATTTGGATTAGTCTCATGTTTTCTCTCATCATTCATGTTTTATTTTCAATTGCCAAATGAGGTTCTTTGAAATGGACTCCACAATTTGATATTAAGGAAGAATCCCAATTATTTAGTTTGGATTTCACTCCCCAATATGAATTCATTTTAACAAAATTCTTTTTTCTATGGGTGCCTTATTTGGTTGGCCATTACAAATTGATCAAGAAATGGCTACAAAATGTCATCCTTCAATGGCTAGAATCCTTATTGAATTGGACATTACGAAGAAACACCAAAAAGAAATCTAGTTGGGATCTAAAAATTATGGTTATATATATACATAATTGAATTTAAAATTTCCCTTTTGTTCTCCTTGCAAAATCCATGGGGATAATTGAATGTTTCATTCTTCATCCTCACCTAAAAAAGAAAATCCTATTAAGGAAACTTCTATTCTAACCTAGGTGACCCTTTGTTAAATAAAAATTCTTTGAATATTCCTAATAAGGTTGATTTACCTTTTTTTTTCTTCTGAGCAATTGAAGGCTTCTAATGTGAACAATAATAGCTTTTCTAAACTTTTGAATGAGGATTTTGTTTCTTCTAATTCATTCATTACAAACTTGTTGTCTTTGATAAATGAAAATGAATCTTTAATGAAGAACATAAATGATAAATTTAATATTGTGTATCATTCTAATTCAATGGAGAATATGGCTTTAATTTCTGATAATCAAGTTGATAAACGATTCCATATTTCAAATTGGGATGATTTAACTTCTCAAAAGATTTCCTTTTATCTAATAATTTGGCTAATGATGAGGAAGGGTTTGGTTTTCCCACTTGCCTTCTTAATAAATCTTTTACCTCCTCCTTTCTATTCTCAAGCATGTCTTTAATAAATTCTAGTGTCTTGGAAGAAGGAGAATTCATTCTCATGAAGAGATTTTTGCTAAATCTATGAATAATGTTGCTAAATCCTTTTCAAATGCTAATTCAAAGGGTAATGAAAATGGCTTCCAAACTTTCTATTTTAAAAAATAATGTTTAAAATTTTTCCCCCAAATTGCCAAGAAACACTAGGGCTACTCCTCTCTTCTCTCAATTAACTTTTACTCCCCCCGCCTTTCTTTTCTTTATGTTTAATTTTTTAGTTTGGAATGTTAGAGGGATTTTACCCTCTCTATTCATAATCGTATTAGAAATTTTTATCATATTCATAATTTTTCTTTACTTATTATTCTTGAGCTGCTTATTCAAGCTAATAAAATTAACCATGTTGCTAGAATGATCAATTTCAATATTTTTTCTCTCTAATGTTAGTAATAAGATTTGGTGTTCTTGGAATAACTTTGTAGGTATTTCTATTCTTGATGATTTTTATCAAGTTGTCAATGCTCAAATCTCTTGTTGTGATTATTGTGTTTTAGGCTCTTTTGTTTATGCATCTTGTAATAGATCAGTATAAATCTTCTTTGGGATAACTTGACTAATTTTGCCACCTCGTCAATAAACTTTGGTTTTATTGGTGGAGATTTCAACGTTATTTTGTTCACTTCTAAATGAAGTGGTGGTTGCTCTCCTAATATTCATTCCATGGAAGAATTTTTCAATATGATCCTTGATTGTAATTTGATTAATATTGGTTTTAACTGTTCTAATTATACTTGGAAAAACTCTAGACTTTGGCAAAGGTTGGACCGAATTCTTTTTAATACTCATTGGATTACTCAATGGCCTATTACTTTTGTAAATCATTTAAGCATAACCTTTTTTGATCATGCTCCTCTTTTGGTTTCTATTTAAGATATTCTAATAGATTAAAAAATCTCCCTCCTTTTAGATTTTAGAACATGTGGATTCAGCATATTGATTTTTTTAATGTTGTGGCTAACAATTGGAAAGCTTCTTTATATCCTGATAATTCAATTATGGGGATGAATAGACTTTGGTTTAAGCTAAAAATACTTAAACAAAATCTAGGTTAGTGGAACAGGCATTATTTTAAAAACCTTTTTTCTAATATCAAAGATATGGAAAAATTGGTTTGTGATCTTGAAGTCTCTATTATGTCTGATCCTTCTAAGATTAAGGACTTGACTGAGGAGAAAGATAAGCTTGTTAATTTTCAAAATATGGAAGAGACTTATTGGTGCCAAAAAGTTGCTAGTAAACACATTACGAATGGTGGCATGAATACTAGTTATTTCTATGCTTCAGTTAATAAAAAAAGAGTCATAAATAATATTCAAAAATTTAAATATGAAAATGGTGAATGGATTACATAGAATAATGATATTAAAGATTCATGCATTAATTACTCTAGAAATATGCTTAATAAGAGTTGCTCTTAAAAAGCTATTTCTAAATCGCACTTAATTCCTTCTATTATTACCAATGATGACAATAATTTTCTTACTAGTATGCCTAATGAAGATGAAATTTTTAAAGTTCTTAATAGCATGAACATAGATTCTATTGCTAGTCCGGAGGGTTTCACTACACAATTTTTCCAAAATGTTGGTTTATTATTAAAATGATCGATTGAGCCTATAGTTAATTTTTTTTAATGGAAATCCATTTCTAGATATTTCTCTAGCACTTCTAATGTTCTCATACCTAAGAAAGATAACCCAAACTATTGGAGTGATTTTAGATCTATTAGTCTTTGCACCTTCTTCAATAAGGCGATTTCCAAAATTCTTGCCCAGGCTTAGTCTTTTACTTCATAAGATTATCTCTTTCAACCAAACTAGTTTTGTTAGAGGTAGATCTATTTTTGATAACATTTTACTTGCCTAGGAATTAATTCATGATTTAGATGTTAAGACTAGAGGTGGAAAAATTTCTTTTCAAATGAGATATTACCAAAGCTTTTAATAATATCTCTTTGGATTTCCTTTTACATATTCTAAATTTATTTTCTTATTAAAAATTGTTTTAATAATGTATGGTTCTCTATTTTGCTTATTGGGGAAGCTTTGGGCTTCTTTCCTTCTTCCCATGGCTTAAGATAAAGGGATCCTTCATCTCTGCTTTATTTATTATTATTGAGTACTTATCTAGTGGCATTAGGATCAATGAGTTAATCTTAAATAATCTAGTATGTATTAGAACTTTTGGTGGTCTTCCTATTTCCCACTTAAGCTTCTAGATGATTTTATTATTTTTTGCAATGTTTCTATTCATCATATAAAGAACCTCAAGATTTTTTTAAAATAAATTTGGTAGAAAGTGGTCTTTCTATCATTGATAATAAAAGCTATTTTATTACTTCTTCAAGTATCTCCAATAATAAAACTAATCAAATCCATATCACTAATTTTAAACATCAACGCTTACCTCTTAAGTAATTGGGGACATCATATTTTAAAGGTCCAAAATGATCCCACATTTTTGATGAGTTAATTCAAAAAATTTTAAATAAAATTTCTATTTGGGAATTCCATTTACTTTCTTTTGGTGGCAGGCTTACTATTTTTAAAGACACTCTCAATTCAACGCCTCTTTATTTGATTCAAACTATTATTCCCACAAATTCTACTCTTATCAGAATTGATCGCTTGCTTAATAAATTTTTTTGGTGGTCTAATAATTCTATTAAGAGAATGCATTGGACTTCTTGGCATATAGTTGTGGTCCTTTGGGTGAAGGTGGTCTTGGTTGTAAACCTATTCATTGAAGCTATCACTACCTTCTCTAATAAGCTCGGTGGAATTTTAGAAAGAATGATAGCCTTTGGGCTAATTTTATGATGAAAAATATTGTCCAAGGTAAAACACCCTCTTACGTTGCTTATAAAATTTGGTACTCCAGTTTGGAAAAGGCTTTGCTCCATTAAATGGGTTGTTGAATCCTTAATATCTTTGGGTATTCATTCGGGTTCTTCTTTTGGAAAGACAATTGGATTGGCAATGGCTCTATTCACTCCCTTATATCTACACACTCTACTGCTGCTATCAAAGTTAACTCTTTTTGGCTTAATAACAATTGGAGAAAAAGGAAACTTGAGAACGACATTCCTATTCTTTTTTTTTTTGATAAGTTTTGCAACATCATTGTCTTTTCTAATAAACTGGTTCAAATTCATTTCAAGCTCTCTTACAATGGTGATTTCGTTCTTAAAGAGGTTTGGAATTTTTTTGGAACACCTCTAATGTTTTCATTAAACTTTGGAACATTATGATTCCCATTTCTTATTTTGTTTTAGCTTGGAAGATTTTGAATAACTTCATCCCTATTGATTCTTTGCTCTAGCTTAAAGGGTTTTATTTACCTTCTAAGTGCTATTGTTGCTTTCATATTGAAAATGTTAATCATGTTTTTGTCATTGGTGTTATTGCTTCCAAACATTGGATATGGTATGATTATTTATTTAACACTAACTATTTTCATGGCTCTCTTTCGTTATATCAACTTCTTGAAGTTTGTTTCCAAAAAACTATGAAAGGACATATCAAAGTTTTAATTGCTATTACCCATAATTGGTTTATTTGGATGGATAGAAATGATGCTAAATATCATGGTATCCCTATGAACCATAAAAGGATCCTTACTAGAACTAAAGAAAAAATTTATGCTTTTTTAATGCAAATTTAATTAGTAATCTTCACTTTAGAGGTTAAAATTTGTGGCTAAAAAATTGGGTATCGGTTTGCATGATGATCCTTCCTACAAGTGTATTAGAATGATACATTAGATTAAGCCTAAAAAGAATTTTATTAAGATCAATATTGATGGTTCTATTTCCCCAAACAAATATGGTTGTGGTGGAATTCTTAGGGATTTTAAAGGTACTATCATTTGTGCTTTTGCCTACCCCCTCAAAGCTTGTTCTGTTATTTATGCTGAGCTCATAGCTGTTAACAAAGCTATTGATATTTGTTTAAACAAAGGCCTCTTTAATATTTGGATTGAAGTTGATGCTCTTCTTTTACTTGATATGCTCAATAATAAAAAAAATGGGGAATGCTAACTTATTTTATCTTCGTAATCACACAAAAAAGCTTCTTTCTAAAGTTTACTACAAAATTTTTCACATTCTTAGTGAAGGTAATGCTTGTCTGATTTGAGGCTAATTTGGGAGGAATTAAATGAGCTCACTTTATTTGATAACCATAGCTTACCTAAGCATCAGTGGTATCGGATAATAATGGAATGCCTTACCTCGATTTTATCCTTTTACTATTTTGTTGGTTTTTTTGTGGTTTTATTCAAACTATTTTTTGGTTGTTTATTTTGTGTTTTTCTCACCAAGATGTGGTTTTTGTTGAGTTTATTTCTATACTTAAATCCCCTTCCTCTTAACCCCATTCCATACTTGACAGACTCTTTTTTGGGTGGTAGTGGTTATAATTGATTTCCCTATGCTCTGAGACTGTTAGTTTTCTTTCTATGGCTCATGCTATACTTCTTTTGTCACACAACTAGTGATTTTTTAGGGTCTCCTGTTGGGTTGTGGCTGTGCCATTTTTGGCCTACCCCTTTTATTAATGGATGTTAGGTTTGCCTCTGGTTTTGGCTAGCTATAGCCTTATTTGAATTAGATTTTTGGCTGCTATTGTTGGCTTTACTGGTTGCTGCTATTTGCTTCTCCCATTTGGGTGGTTATTTTGGATGGTTATATTTTCATGGCTGCTATTGGCCTCTTCTAGCATAGCTTAGTTTTAGGGTTTTGGTGGTTGATGTTCTCCTTTTCTGGTTTGTCTTGTGGGCTTCTACTGGTTGGTTTTTCCCTCTTCCTTGTGGATTGGAGTTAGTTGTTCTGTGGTTATTGTCTTCCTATTTTATTCTTTATTGTGACTGTTTGCTCTTTGGGAATTGGAAGGGGTTTTATTTGCCTCTATCCTTGTTCCTATCCTTATAGTTTTGCTGCTTATGGTTGGGTAGTCCTCCTTGTGCTTTGTTTGGTTGGGTGACTACCATTTTTGTTTCTTGGTTATTCAGAGATCTCCAGGTGGGTTGTGGCATTGTCAGTTGTTGTTCTTTCACTCTTTTTTGGGCTCTGTATTGGCTTTATCTGCTAGTTGGTTCTGTTGGCTAACTAGGCTAGTTGGCTATTTTGGCTGGCTGGGTGGATGTGTTGGCTATGTTTGATGGTTAGTTTAGGTGCTTTTGGTTGGGTTCTCTGGTTGGGTTTCTGATCTGCTTCTGGGTTGGTTATCTTCTCTTGGGTGTAATTGATTTTATTTTAATTTTGTTCCCAATTTGGGTGTTAGTTTTTATGTTGCTCTAATTTCTCCTGCTACTCATCCTATTAGCTTCTGGTCTAGGTGGTTTTATTGGCTATTTTGTTGGTGGAGGATATGAACTCTTGTGGTTTTTTTATCTTATTTTAGGACTTGTTGTTCAGGGTTGGCTACTTGAGGGGTTTTTTATGTCTGATGTCTTGCCTTGGATGCTTGTGCTATGTGTCGGTGTTTTGGGATTTATGTTGGCTATTGGTATTGACTCCCTCTGGTTTATTTGGCTCTCCTTGTTTCCTAATATTTTCCTCTTAGTTAGTGCTGGTGAATTTGTTGTTCTTTTGGCTGCTTTGGTGGTTGTTTTGATGGTAATTTCTTGATACCCTCTTGGCCTCTCTAAGCTATGGCTTTCCTCTCTCTGTTGCTACTTATCTCCTACTATTTTGCTATTTGTGTGGAGGTTTTGTCATTGGATTTGGATTTCTAGTTCTTTGGAGATAGTTGTGGGTTGTTGTTTTTCCTTTGGGATTGTTTTTCTCGATTGTGTTGTTCCCCCTATTTATGTTGACTGCCCCTATTTCATGTTTCTCTTCCTATTGGTGGTGGCTTCAGTGGAGTCACTGCTTGGTTTATTTTAGCTTGGCCACTGATCCTGTTGTAACTTCTAGGATGTTGGCTTTAAGTGATTGGTTTGTTGTGGGTTTTGGTTGGTGGGTTGGCTACTAGCTAACTGCTAGCTAGTTATTTTTCTCTATTTGTTTGGAGCAGGAACTAGATCACAATGGACTATTTTGCCTTGGATGGTTGCTTGTATCATGTATGCTGGCTATGATGGCCTTGATGTTGCCTCATATTTTCTCTTTGGTTGGTAGCATGCATACGATTGTAACCCTTCTCATGAAGTTTGGATGCTCATATGTATTATTATCCTTGAGATGATCTTAATTGAGCCCGAGCCTTCTCTTTCTCAGCTATTTCTAAATTGTTTACTTTATCGTTTTCCCTTTCTAGTGTTTTGCAAATTTCTTTTGCAGGTTGGAACTTCACAGATGGAATGATCTTTACTCAGTCAACTCAAGTACTATTGATGTGGATCTTGCTTATCTTGACTTCTCAAAGGGATCATGAGCTGCTGCTGACTAGTCTTTTTATTTCTTTCTTGAGTTATATTAGTCTTATTTTGGGTCTTTTCTCTTTTGCTTTTAAACTATTATATTTGATCTTTATTTTTTTCCATTGTACTTAGATGGGGTTTGGCTCTTTAGGTTTCTTGTTGTTCTGTGAGCAGTTGAACTTTGAGGTTTACCCCTTTTAAGGACATTGTATCCTTTATTTTTATGGTAATAAAATTCTAACTTTCCCTAGAAAACTTAAAATAAGAATAAATAAACATAAAATAAAATAAAATAAAAACCTAAACTTAAAAAATAAACCTAAAAATAAAAAAATAAAACTTAAACCCTAAACAAAAAACTTAAACCTAAAATAAAAATAAAATAAACTTAAACCTAAACTAAAATAAATAAAACCTAAACCTAATCCTGAAATAAACTAAATCAAAACCTAAACGTAAACAAAATAAACTAAAAATAAACCTAAACCTAAACTAAAAAATAAAACCTTAAAATAAACCTAAAAGAAAAACTTAAAACCTAAACCTAAAAAAATAAAATAGAAGAATAAACCTAAACCTAAAAATAAAAAATTAAACCTAAACCTAAAAAATAAAATAGAAATAAAACTAAACTAAAAAATAAACCTAAACCTAAAAATAAACTAAAATCAAAAACCTAAACTAAAATAAATAAACCTAAAATAAAAAAACTAAACTAAATAAAAAAACTAATAAACCAAAATAAATTTAAAAAATAAAACAAAGTAAAATAAATTAATAAAACTAAATAAACTAAATGAACTAAATAAACCTAAACCTACTAGTTTACATAATTTAAAATGAAAACCCTAACCCTAAAATAAACCCTAAACCCTAAACCCTAAAACCTTAAACCCAAAACCCAAAACCCTAAACCCTAGACCCTGAACCCTAAACTCTAAACCTTAAAATCTACAACCATAAACCCTCAACCTTAAACTCCAAACACTAAAATAAACCCTAACACTAAAACCTAAACCCTCATAAACTAAATAAAACCTAAAATAAATATGTGTAAACCTAAACCTAAATAAAATAAAATAAAATAAAATAAAACCTAAACTAAACCTAAAACCAACCTAAATCTAAACTTAAACCTAAACTAAACAAGTTAAAAAATAAAACTAAACTAAAACAAAATAAATAAAAACTTAAACAAAACTAAAAAAACAAAATAAACCTAAAAATAAAAAACCTAAATAAAATAAAAACTAAAAGTAAAATAAAAATAAAATAAACCTAAAATAAAGTAAAATAAAAACTAAATAATAACCTAAACCTAAAAAATAATCATAAAAAAATAAAAAATAAAACCTAAACCCTAAACTAAAAAAAACCTAAACCTAAAATAAACAAAATAAAATAAACCTAAACCTAAACTAAAATAAACAAAACTAAAATAAATAAAACCTAAACCCTAAAATAAATAAAATAAAATAAATAAAAAATAAACCTATGCCTAAACTAAAAATTAAAACCTAAAAATAAATAAAATAAAATGTAAAACCTAAACCTAAAAAAAATAAAACCTAAACATAAAAAATTAAAATTAAAATAAAACTAAACTAAGAAATAAGCATAAACCTAAACCTAAACCTAAACCTAAACCTAAACCTTAAAATCTACTGGGTGCATTATTTGTAGCACGTTTTGTGTTATTATTATGCTTTATGTCGGGTTAATCTCTATTGCAAAGGAAGTTTGGTTTTTTGGCAAGTCCTGGCTAGCTACTGTTGTAGCCTTTCTATGGTTGTTGTGCTTCTTTTGGAACCCTATTGTATGGTGCTTTGCTCTTTTTCTACTTTTCCTTGGCTACTGAGGATGCCTCCTTTGTTGGTTATGGGATATTCTCTGGTGGTTGCCTTATGGCTTATTTATGTAGTTAGTTTGGTTGAAGGGATTTTAATTATCCTTGGAATCTTGGTTGGTTGATTTTTTTCTTTGTTGATCTTTTCCTTATTCTTGGACAATTTGTTGGAGCCTTTGATTGTGTCGGCCGAACCTTTATTGATCTTTTTAGATTGGTCTTTTTGGTTTCTGGTTGGTGGCTTTTTTGGCCACCTTATGTGATTGTTTTGTGTTTTGTTGATTTGCATTGACTGCAACTTATGTTTCCTTCAATTGATGGTTTCATTTCTGAGTTGTTTAGTCATTTGTGGATGTTCACCCTAGTTTTGCTTAGTGACTGCTACTTGTTAGGACTTTGGCTTGAGGGATCCTATCTTGGTTTTTTTGGCTATTTCTCTATTAATTAGCATGGGTCTAGTGGCGACTCTGGTTCTTGGTTTTCCCTAGTTTGGAGCTTGGATGGGTATTTGGATAATGGCTATTGTTGGTGTTTTGACTTTATTCTAGCCTCTCTCTAGGTTGTTGTGATTAGTCTATTGTGGTTTTTGTTTGGTGGTTTGGTTCTTTGGTTGGTTGATGGTAGTTGCTCTTTGTTAAAATGTGCGGATGGAACTCTATGGGATTTTGAAGGTTTGTATCAAGTATGCTAGCTATAATGGATTTGATGTTACTCACCTCTTCTCTGTGGTTCATAGCATTACATATGATTGGAACCCTTCTTTATGAAGTTTGGATGCTCATATGTATTGTTACCCCTTGAGATAATTGCGAGCCTAAGCCTTCTCTTTCTCAGCACTCTCCTTTTCCTCTCTTTATCCTTATCATTTTTAGCTATGACTTTTTCCGTTGTTGTGTGTTGTAGATTTCTTTTATAGGTTGGAATTTTATAGAGGGAATGGTCATTACTCAGTCAACCCAATTACTGTTGTTGTGGATCTTGCTTATCTTGCTTTGTCAAAGAAATCATGAACTATTGCTGACTCATTCTTTTACTATTTTTTGGATTTATTTTAGTCTTACTCTGTGTCTTTTTCTCTTATGCTTTTTAGCTATTGTATTTTCTCTTCTATTTTGTTATAGATGGAGGCAAAGGCAGAGGTGGATGTTATTGCAGTGGTGGTGGGGGATTTGGAGGTGCTGGTGGATATGGAGGTGATGGTCAAAGCAGTGGTGCTTATGGAGGCGGAAAGACCGATGGAGGTTATAGCCTTGGTGGTGGTGGAGGGAGAGATCGGGATAAGATGGTGGATTCAGCTACTCGAGAGGTTGGGGTGGTTATGATGGGAATTGGAGAAACTATAGAATGACCGATCCGATCTGCTGCTTATCGAACTATCTTTACAGTAGAGATTGCTCTAGTAATTTAGGGTTTTTGATTTGCGCTATGCCTACTCACTTTTGATCTATCTCTTAGAAAACTTGATGTGTTACTTGGTTGATGAAATCGAAAAGAAAAAATGTTGAATCTGAATTTGTTCTCGTTAAAAAAAAACCCAAAAACCCTAAACCCTAAATTAAAACTTGAATCTTAAACCAAAACCAAAACCCTAAATCCTAAACCCTAAAACCCTAAACTTTAAACCCTAAATCGTAAAACCTAAACCATAAACCCTAAAACCTAATCCCTAAATCCTAAACTAAACCTAAACCCTAAACCTAAACCTTAAACTAATTAAACAAACCTTAAATAAATAGCTAAAAACCTAAACCTAAATAAACCAAAAATAAAATAAATAAACAAACCTAAACCAAAATAAAATAAAATAAAAACCAAAATTAAAACCTAAACCTAAACCAAAACCAAAACCTAAAACTAAAAAAGAATAAAATTAAAAAAACAAACTAAAATAAAATAAATAAAAACCTAAACTAAACTAAAAAAAGAAAACACCAAATTAAAATAAAAACTAAACCTAAAATAAAAATAAAATAAAATAAAAACTAAATAAAACCTAAACTTAAAATAAATTAGAAAAGTAATAAATAAAACTTAAACTAAACAAAAAAACTTAAACCTAAAGTAAAATAAAAAAACCTAAACCTAAACTAAAATAAACTAAGCTAAAATAAATTAAACCTAAACCTAAACCTAAACTAAATAAAATAAAATAAACTAAAAATAAACCTAAACCTAAACTAAAAAATAAAACTTAAAATAAACCAAAAAAAAACCTAAAACTTAAACCTTAAAAAAAAAAAAAAAAAACTAAATCTAAACCTAAAAACAAAAAATAAAACCTAAACCTACAAAATAAAATAAAAATAAAACTAAACTAAAACATAACCATAAACCTAAAAAATAAATTAAAATAAAAAAACCTAAAATAAATAAACAAAACTAAATAAAAATAATAATAAACCTAAATAAAAATAAAAAATAAAATAAATTAAAACAATTAAAATATACTAAATAAACTAAATAAACCTAAACCTAAGAGTTTACTTAATTTTAAAAAAATTAAACAAAATAAAAAAAATTAAAAATTAAAAAAATCCTTAAACCTAAATCCTAAACCCTAAACTTAACCCGAAACCCTAATCCCTAAACTCTAAAACCCTAAACCCTAAACCATAATCCCTAAACCCTAAATTATGAAACCTATATCCCTAAACCCTAAACCCTACAAACCCTAAACCCTAAACCTAAAACCCTAAACCTTAAAATCTAAACCTAAACTAAATAAAACCTAAAAATAAAATAAATATATAAACTTAAACCTAAATAAAATAAAATAAAAATAAAATATAATAAAACTTAAACTAAAACCTAAACATAAAAATCAAATAAAATAAAAAATAAAAACTAAACTAAAATAAATAAAAGCCTAAATTAAACTAAAAAATATAATAAACCTAAAAATAAAAAACATAAATAAAATAAAAACAAAATGTAAAATAAAAATAAAATAAACCTAAAATAAAATAAAATAAAAACCTAAACCTAAAAATTAACATAAAATAAATAAAAATAAAACCTAACCCTAACCATAAAATAAAAAATAAAAAATAAACTAAAACTAAAACCAAAGTAAACTAAACTAAAATGAATAAAACCTAAACCTCAACTAAAATAAAATAAACCCAAACCCTAAAGTAAAAAAATTAAATAAACTAAAAATAAACCTAAACCTCAGTTAGAAAAATAAAATCTAAAAATAAAACTTAAATAAAAACCTAAAACCTAAACCTAGAAAGATAAAATAAAAACCAAAACCTAAACCTAAAAATAAAAAATAAAACCTAAACCTTAAAAATAAAATAAAACTAAAACTAAACTAAAAAGTAAACATAGACCTAAACCTAAACCTAAAAAATAAACTAAAATAAAAACCCTAAATTAAAATAAATAAACTGAACAAAATAAAAATAAAATAATATTCCTAAATAAAATAAAAAATAAAATAAACTAAAATAAAGAAAAAATCAACTAGATAAACTATGTAAACCTGAACCTTTCAGTTTACTTAATTAACAAAAAAAACCCTAAACCTAAATTAAACCCTAAACCCGAAAACCTGAAAACCATAAACCTACAAAATAAAATAAAAATAAAACTAAACAAAAAAATAAACATAAACCTAAAAAATAAACTAAAATAAAAAACCTAAAATAAATAAACAAAACTAAATAAAAATAATAATAAACCTAAATAAAAATAATAAATAAAAGAAATTAAAACAAATAAAATATACTAAATAAACTAAATAAACCTAAACCTAAGATTTTACTTAATTTAAAAAAAATTGAACAAAAAAAAAATTTAAAATTTAAAAAATCCTTAAACGTAAACCTTAAACCCTAAACTTAACTCGAAACCCTAATCCCTAAACTCTAAAACCCTAAACCCTAAACCATAATCCCTAAAAATTAAATTATGAAACCTATAACCCCTAAACCTACACTAAACCCCATACCTAAACCCTAAACCCTAAACTAAACCCTAAACCAAAATCTAAACCTAAACTAAATAAAACCTAAAAATAAAATAAAATAAACCTAAACCTAAATAAAATAAAATAAAATAAAATATAATAAAAACTTAAACTAAAACCTAAACATAATCCTAAACATAAAAATCAAATAAAATTAAAAATAAAACTAAACTAAAATAAATAAAAAACCTAAAAAAAAAATATAATAAACCTAAAATAAAAACATAAATAAAATAAAAAAAAAATAAAATGTAAAATAAAAATAAAATAAACCTAAAATAAAATAAAATAAAACCTAAACCTAAAAATTAACATAAAATAAATAAAAATAAAACCTAAACCCTAACCATAAAATAAAAAATAAAAATAAACTAAACCAAACCTAAATAAACTAAACTAAAATGAATAAAACCTAAACCTCAACCTAAAATAAACTAAACCTAAACCATAAAGTAAATAAAATTAAATAAACTAAAAATAAACCTAAACCTCCGCTAGAAAAATAAAATCTAAAAATAAAACTTAAATAAAAACCTAAAACCAAAACCTAATAAGGTAAAATAAAAACCAAAACTTAAACCTAAAAACAAAAAATAAAACTTAAACCTTAAAAATAAAATAAAAATAAAAATAAACTAAAAAGTAAATGTAGACCTAAACCTAAACCTAAAAAATAAACTAAAATAAAAACCCTAAACTAAAATAAATAAATTGAATAAAATAAAAATAAAATAATATTCTAAATAAAATAAAAATAAAATAAACTAAAATAAAGAAAAAAAAAATCTAGATAAACTATGTAAATAAACCTTTGGTTTACTTAATTAAAAAAACCCTAAACCTAAATTACCATTAAACCCTAAAAAACCTAAGTAAACCCTAAACCCTAAAACCTGAAAACCATAAACCTACAAAATAAAATCAAAATAAAACTAAACTAAAACATAAACATAAACCTAAAAAATAAACTAAAATAAAAAACCTAAAATAAATAAACAAAACTAAATAAAATAATAATAAACCTAAATAAAAATAAAAAATTAAATAAATTAAACAAATAAAATATACAAAATAAACTAAATAAACCTAATCCTAAGATTTTACCTAATTTAAAAAAAATTGAACAAAAAAAATTAAAAATTTAAAAAATTCTTAAACTAAAACCCAAACTAAACAACCCAAATCCCTCTCTAAAACCCTAAACCCTAAACCATAATCCCTAAACCCTAAATTATGAAACCTATAACCCTAAACCCTAAACCCTAAACCCTAAACCCCAAACCTTAAACCCTAAACCATAAACCCTAAAACCTTAAAATCTAAACCTAAACTAAATAAAACCTAAAAATTAAATAAATAAATAAACCTAAACCTAAATAAAATAAAATAGAAATAAAATATAGTAAAAACTTAAACTAAAACCTAAACATAAAAATCAAATAAAATAAAAATAAAAACTAAACTAAAATAAATAAAAACCTAAAGTAAACTAAAAAATAAAATAAAGCTAAAAATAAAAAACATAAATAAAATAAAAAACAAAATGTAAAATAAAAATAAAATAAACCTAAAATAAAATAAAATAAAATAAAAACCTAAACCTAAAAATTAACCTAAAAATAAATAAAAATAAAACCTAAACCCTAACCATAAAATAAAATAAAATAAAATAAACTAAAACCAAAACCAAAATAAACTAAACTAAAATGAATAAAACCTAAACCTCAACTTAAAATAAATTAAACCTAAACCCTAAATTAAATAAAATTAAATAAACTAAAAATAAACCTAAACCTCAACTAGAAAAATAAAATCTAAAAATAAAACTTAAATAAAAACCTAAACCTTAAAAGATAAAATAAAAACCAAAACCTAAACCTAAAAATAAAAAATAAAACCTAAACCTTAAAAATAAAATAATAATAAAACTAAACTAAAAAGTAAACATAGACCTAAACCTAAACCTAAAAAATAACTAAAATAAATAAACTGGACAAAATAAAAATAAAATAATATTCCTAAATAAAATAAAAAATAAAATAAACAAAAAACAACTAAATAAACTATGTAAACCTAAACCTTTTAGTTTACTTAATTAACAAAAAAAACCCTAAACCTAAATTAAATCCTAAACCCTAAACACTAAACCCTAAACCATAAACCCTAAACCCTAAACCATGAAAACCCTAAACCATAAATCTTAAACCTTAAAAAACCATAAACCCTCTAAAACCAAAACCCTTAAACTTTAAACTAAGCTAAACTAAACCCTAAACCCTAAACCTAAACCACCTAAACCCAAAGAAACCCCAGGCAAACCCCAAACCCCAAACCCTATAAACAAACCCCCAAACCCACAAACCCTAAACACTCAAACCTTAAATTTAAACCTAAACTAAATAAAACCTAAAAATAAAATAAATAAGAAAACCTAAACCTAAATAAAATAATATAAAAACTTAAACTAAAACCTAAACATAAACCTAAAAATAAAAATCAAATAAAATAATAAATAAAAACTAAACTAAAATAAAATAAATAAAAACCTAAAGTAATCTAAAAAATAAAAATAAACTAAAAAGTAAACATAGACCTAAACCTAAACCTAAAAAATAAACTAAAATAAAAACCCTAAATTAAAATAAATAAATTGAACAATATAAAATAAAAAATATTCCTAAATAAAATAAAATAAAATAAACTAAAATAAAAAAATCAACTAAACACTATGTAAACCTAAGCCTTTCAGTTTACTTAATTAACAAAAAAACCCTAAACCTGAATTAAATCCTATAGCCTAAACCCTAAACCCTAAACCATAAACCCTAAACCCTAAATCCTAAAACCCTAAACCTTAAAAAACCCTAAACCCTAAACCTTAAACTCTAAACTAATGCTAAACCCTAAACCCTAAACCCTATACCCTCAAAAGCCTAAACCCTAAAGCCTAAACACTAAACCCTAAACCCTAAACCCTAATCCCTAAAGCTAAACCCTAAACCTTAAACCCTAAACCCTAAACTTATTTTCACTTTTGGGCCTAAGTTGGGTTATGTTTTTGACTTCTAACTTTTGGGTTGGCCTAGTGGTTGCTACTTGGTGGTTCCTATCTTTCTAGTCTAGGTTGGCTTGGTTTTTTCGGCTTTGTGGCTACTGTCTTCTCTGCCTTGTTACTCTGGTTGATGGTGGAGGAGATATTTATGCTCTACCTTCATTTTGTTTTTTGCATTGGTTGGTTAATTACTCTCCTTTTGAATTTGAATTATTTTTTATTAGTTGATTGTTTTATTTTTGAGTTATTTAGTCATTTATGGTTGCTCACCCTAGTTTGGCATGATGACTGCTACTTCTTGTGACTTTGGCTTGAGGGCTCCTATCTTAGTTTGGTCAGTTGTTTCTCTGTTAATTGGCTTTCCTAGTGCTTGCTAATGGATGGTTCTGGTTTTCCTTAGTTTGAAGCTTGGATGGGTATTTGGATAATGGTTGTTGTTGGTGTTCTGACTTTGTTCTAGCCTCTCTCTGGCTTATTATGATTAGTCTGTTGTAGCTTTTATTTCATGGTATGGCAACCAGCTGGTTGCTAGCCGATTGCTCTTTGTTAAATGGTGTAGGATCTGGAACTCTATAGATTGCTGGCCTTGGAGGTTTGCTTGTATCAGGTATGCTGGCTATGATGGCTTTGATGCTACTCACCTCTTCTATCTGGTTGGTAGCATTAAATATGATTGTAACACTTCTTTATAAAGTTTGGATGCTCATACGTATTGTTGCCCCTTAAGATGATCCTAATTGAGCCTGAGCCTACTCTTTATCTGCCCTCTATTCCTCGATTTATCGTTATCCTTTTTTTAGCTATGACTTTTCCCTTCGTAGTGTTTTGCATATTTCTTTTATAAGTTGAAACTTTGCAAAAAGAATGGTCATTACTCAGTCTAATAAGCGTTATTGTGGATCTTGCTTATCTTACTTTCTCAAAGGAATCATGAACTATTGCTGACTCATCCTTTTACTGATTTCAAGATTTTTTTTAGTCTTACTCTATGTCTTTTTCTATTATGCTTTTAGATATTCTATTTTCTCTTCTATTTTATTTTCTTTTTTAATGTACTTAGGTGGGAGTTTAGCACTTTAGGTTTTTTGTAGCTCTGAGAACAATAGAATTTTAGATCTTTACCCCTTTTAAGGACATTACATATTTTCCTTTTATGGTAATAAAATTCTATCTTTCCCAAAAAAAAAAAACTAAACCTTAAACCCTAAACCCTAAGCTCTAAACCCTAACCATAAACCATAAACCCTAAACCCCAAACCCTAAACCTAAACTAAAAGTAACTAAAGAAAATAAAAAATAAATTTAAAATTTACAACCTAATAAACTAAAACCTAAACCTAAATGCTAAGAATGTCTAAAACATTGAAGACATGAACATCATCGTCAACCAGGCACAGTCTAGATCTGGTGCATTAGGGGAAGGTGGAGGCTGCGGTTATCGTAGTGGTGGTGGGGGGATTGTTGATAATAAAATAAATAAAACTAAAATAAAATGGAACTTTATAAACCTAATCTAACTAAAACAAAACCTAGAAAACCTAAATAAAGAAAATGATGAATCACTATAAAACCAAAAAACTAAAACTTAAAAACCTAAATAAAACTATAAATAAAATAAAACTATAAAACTAAAAAAATATAAATAAATAAAATAAACCTAAAAATAAACCTAAATATAAATAAATAAAATAAACCTACTAAATAAAATAAAATAAAATAAAAACCTAAAAATAAAATAAAATATACTACTAAACTCTAAAAAGAAAATAAAATAAAACTAAATAAAATAAAATAAACAAACCTACTAAAATAAATAAAATAAAACCAAATAAAATAAAAACTAAAATAAAATAAATAAACCTAATAAAATAAAATATAAACTAAATAAAACTAACTAAAAAATAAACTAAAAATAAAACTAAAAATAAATAAATAAATAAACCTAAAATAAAAAAAAAAACCTAAACCTAAAATAATAAATAAAAAATAAACCTAACTAAAATAAATAAAATAAACTAAACTAAAATAAACTAAATCTAAACCTAACCTAAACTAAATAAAATAAAATAAACTAAAATAAACCTAAACTCTAAAAAAACTAAAATGTTAAAATAAACCTAAAATTAAAACCCAAACCTAAACCTAAAAATAAAATAAAAAAAACCTAAACCTAAAATAAAAAAAATAAAATCATGCCTAAAAAAAAAAATAAAAAAATAAAAATAAACTAAAAATAAACTTAAAATAAAATAAACTAAAATAAAAAACCCTAAACTAAAATAAATAAACTAAACTAAATAAAAATAAAAAAAAACTTAAAATAAAAATAAAAATAAAATAACTAAATAAATAAAATTAAATAAAGAAACTAAACCTAATTTAATTTTTAAAATAATAAAAAAAATGAGATAAAAACACAAACCTAAACTAACCTAAACCCTAAAATGAACCCTGAGCCCTAAACCTAAACTCTAAAAAACCACAACCATAAACCATAAAACCCTAAACCAAAAATCTAAAATCTAAAACCTAAAAATAAAAATAAAAACAAAATAATATAAATAAAAACCTAAACCTAAAAATAAAACCTAAACTAAAATTAAAATTAAAATAAAACTAACCTAAACCTAAACCTAAAAATATAATAAAAAACATAAACATTAACCTAAAAATTAAAAATAAATCCTAAACTTAAAAAATAAAAATAAAACTAAACTAAAAAACTAAACCTAAACAAAAACCTAAACTTAAAAAAAAAACTAAAATAAAAAACCTAAATTAAAATAAATAAACCTAAAATAAATAAACTAAACTAAATAAAATAAAATAAACTTATAAAAATAAAATAAAAAATAAACTAAATAAATAAAAATAAACATAAACCTAAACCTAGTTTACTTAATTTAAAAAATAAATAAAATAAAATAAAATACCTAACCCTAAACTGTGGTTATTCCCTTGGTTTGGTTATTCTCTAAGATTAGCCTCGGAGTTGTTTGTAGCCATTCGGAAAATCTAGTGGATGAAACTTTCAAAGTCGTTATTGATAACCCTGAATGGAGCTAATATGGCCTTGGGAGGTCTAACTAGATCTATTTGGGAGATCTGGAATAATAGTCAGAATTCTTTCTTCTACATTTCATGCCTATTTTTATAAAAGAAACTAGCACCCCTGAAAAGGTCATTAAAACCCTAAATATCTAAACCTAAAACCTAAACCCTTAATAAAACTTAAACCCTATAACCTAAACTATAAACCTATAAACCCTCTCTAAAGCCTAAATCTAACCATACTAAACATAAAACCTCCACTACTTTCCTACCCTATCTACCCAAGATGATACTAACTTAAAATACCACAACCTAAAAACCCCAAACCATACTCTAAACTAACCACAAACCAACCATATAAACCTAAACCCTAAATCTTAAAACCTAAACCCTAAACCCAAAATAGCCTAAAATAAAAACTACCTAAAACCTAAAATAAATTAAAATAAATAACCCTAAATTAACCAAACTAAATATAATGGATAAAGATAAAAACATCCTAAAACCAAAGATATAAAGTATGGAAAATAAATCACTAGGATATGGAGGTGGTCGTAAAATGGTGGTTATAAAAAATGGAGGTTAAATAAATGATAAAATCAAATGATGGTGGATCCCTACTAAAATAAAACTAAAATGAATAAATTGATCCAACTTATGGAACTATGTCTTTCAAAAATAAACTAAACTACTCATTTTTATCTATGTTGTCAATGTCTTAGAAAACTTGGTGTGTTACTTGGTTGATGAAATAAAAAAGAAGAAATGTGGAATAATTTGTTCTCAATTAAAAAAAACCAAAACCCTAAACTAAACCAAACCAAAAAAAACCTAAAACCATAAACCCTAAAAAATAATCCCATAAATATAAACCCTAAAACCCTAAAAATGAACCACAAACCTAAAATAATTAATAAATAAAAGCTAAAAAACCTAAACTAAATACCAAAAAAAATAAAATAAATAAATAACTCTAAACTAAAATAAAATAAAAAATAAAATAAAATAAAAACCTAAACTTAAACCAAGAAAGAAAATAAAATAAAAATTAAAAAAAACTAAAATAAAATAAATAAAACCTAAACTAATTAAAATAAAAACCTAAATAAATAAAACTTAACCTAAAATAAAAAAATAAACCTAAATAAAAAACTAAATAAAACCTAAAAATAAATAAAATAAAACATAAAATCTAAACTAAAAAAAAAACCTAAACTAAAATAAAATAAAAATAAAATAAACCAAAACTATATAATAAACAAAACTAAAATAAATAAAAAATAAACTAAAAAACATAAACTTAAACTAAATAAAATAAAATAAACTAAATAAACTTAAAACTAAATTAAAATAATCTTAAATTAACCTAAAATAAAATTTAAACCTAAAAAAATAATATAAAACCTAAACAAACCTAAATAAAATAACCTAAACCTAAAAAATAAATAAAAAAATAACTATACTAAAAGTAAACTAAACTTAAACTAAATTAAAATAAACTAAAATAAAAACTAAACTAAAAATAAACCTAATAAATAAAACTAAACTAAATAAAATAAAAACAAACCTAAATAAAAAAATAATATAAAATAAACTAAAATAAATAAAAAATACTAAACCTAAACCTACTTGGTTTGCTTAATTAAAAAAAAATAAAAATAAAATCCCCTAACCTAAACCCACAAAACTACCATACCAAATACCTAAAAAATATAAATAAAATAAAACTAAATTAAAATAAATAAAACCTAAACTATTAAAAATAAACCTAAAAATAAAAACTTAAATAAAATAAAAAACTATATGTAAAATAAAAATAAAATAAGGTTAAAAAAATAAAATTAGATAAAAACCTAAACATAAAAACATAAACCTAAATATTAAACCTAAAAACAAATAAAAAGTAAAACATAAACCCTAAAAACAAATAAAAAGTAAAACATAAACCCTAAATTAAAAATAAAACCTAAACCTTAAATAAATAAAGTAAAATAAACCTAAATCTATAAAATAATAAAATAAATAAAATAAACCTTAACCTAAAATAAACTAAACCAAACCCTAAACTAAATAAAATAAAATAAAATAAAAATAAACTTAAACCTAAACTAAGAAATAAAACCTACAAATAAACCTAAAAAAAAACCTAAAACCTAAAGCTAAAAAAATAAAATAAAAACCTAAACATAATCCTTAAAAAAAACCTAATCCAAAAAAATTAAATAAATATAAAACTAAGCTAAAAAAACATAAACCTAAACCTAAACTTAAAAAATAAACTAAAATAAAAAAAACCTAAACTAAAATAAATAAACCTAAAATAAATAAACTAATAAATAAAAATAAAACTTAAATAAAATAAACTAAAATATTAAAATAAATATCTAACTTAAACCCTGGTTTGTAATTTTTTAAAAGAAACCTAGAACCATCCACTAAAAACCTACAGGCCAACCAACCTACCCAAATCCTAAATCTTATCTTCCTAAACCATACCTACCTCACTCCTCCTCCTGACCTAATACAACCCTAGACCCATAAAACTAAACTGGCCAGGCCCTACTATCATCCCCTGACCCTACCATCCCTGACCATACCTCCCTCCCTCCTATCTCCCACCCTAAACTCACAGGCTACTCCACTCCTGACCCTCTACACTGAGCCTAAAACCTAAACCCAAAATTAAACCCTAAACTTATTTTTTTTTGGCAGGCTAGGTTTTGTTTGATCTCTTGCTTTTGGTTTGGCTAGTGTTTTTCTTGTTGGTTCTATCTTTTAGCTAGGTTGGCTTTGGTTTTGCTGTTGTTCTATCTTCTCTACCTTATTACTCTAATCAATGGTGGATGAGATGGTTTCTACTCTAGCTTTATTCTATTTTCTACACTAATTGGTTTATTAGCTCTCCTCTTGAACTCGAATTACTTTTTGTTGGTTTTTCATGGTTGGATGGGTGGCCTTCCTAATAGGAATTGTTGTTGGTTGTTCCATTTCTGGGCCTTCTTTTGTAGAATTTCCTAGCTACTTTTTTGGGGGTTGCCTCCAAGTTCCTTATTATTTATTGTTGGATCCTTCTTTTGCCTTGGTTTTGTGTTTACTTATTCTCTTGGGATTAACCTCTATGGGTGTGTTGTTTGTAGCACATTTTATGTTGTTATTATGCTTCTTGTTGGGTTAGTCTTAGTAGAAAACCAACAAAGCACCATTAAACAATAGCCATTTTCTTGGCTAGCTATTGTTGTGACCTTTCTATGGTGGTTGTGCTTCTTTTGGACATCATGTTGTGTGGTGCTTTGTTGGTTTTCTTTTCCTTGGTTGTTGGGGATGCTTCTTTTATTGGTTACTTATGATGGGCTATTCTCTTGTGATTTACTTATGGCTATTTTACTAAGCTGGTTTGGTTGGAGGACTTTTAGTTGTCCTTGGAATCTTGGTTGGTTAATTTTTTTCCCTTTTTGTTGGTTTTTTCTCTATTAATTGGCAGTGCGGTGCTTGGCGATGGTGGTTAGTTTTCCCTAGTTTGGAGCTTGGATGGGTATTTAGAAAATCGCTATTATTTGGTGTTTTGATTTTATTCTAGCCTCTCTCTGAGTTATTGTGATTAGTTTGTTGTGGCTTTTGATTGGTGGTTTCCTGCTAGCTTGTTGCTAGTCGATTGCTCTTTATTTAATGGTGTAGGATCTTAAACTCTATGAACTACTGGCCTTGGATGTTTGCTTGTATCAAGTATGCTAGCAATGATGGCTTTGATGCTACTCACCTCTTCTCTCTGGTTGGTAGCATTGCATAAGATTGTAACCCTTCTTTATGAAGTTTGGATGCTCATATGTATTCTTTCCCATTGAGCTGATCCTAACTAAGCCTGAGCCTACCCTTTCTTAGCTCTCTCTCCTTTTCCTCTCTTTATCCTTATCCTTTTTAGCTATGACTTTTGCCTTTGTAGCATTTTGCAGATTTCTTTTATAGGTTAGAACTTTACAAACGAAATGGTCATTACTCAGTCAACCCAAGTGTTGTTGCTGTCGATCTTGCTTATCTTACTTTCTCAAAGGAATCATGAACTTCTTCTGACTCATCCTTTTATTATTTTTAGGATTTCTTTTAGTATTACTTTGTCTTTTTCTCTTATGCTTTTTAGCTGTTGTATTTTCTGTTTTGCTTTCTTTCATTTTTCTAATGTACTTAGATAGTGGTTTAGCTCTTTAGGTTTCTTATTGCTCTGAGAGCAGTAGAATTTTAGAGCTTTAGCCCTTTTAAGGACATTGTATCTTTTCCTTTTATAATAATTCTAACTTTCAAAAACAAATCCTAAATCAGACTAAACCATAAAACTAAACCCTACCTAACCCAAACCTAAACCCCAAACCCTAGGCCAACCCTAAACCCTAAACTAACACAAACCTAAACCTAAACCCTAAACCTAAATAACTAAAGCTAAACAAATAAATAAAACCTAAAAATAAAATAAATAAAAAAAAACCAAAATAAAATAAAATAAAACTAAACTAGGCAAAAAAAAAAATAATAAGAAATGAACTAAAATAAAATAAAATAAGAACCTAAACTAAATAAAAATTAAAAAACTAAGATAAAAATTAGGCCTAAATAAATAAAAGGCTAAGATAAGATAAGATGATAGAAAGGCTGACCTAAAGATAGGCCAAGATCACAAAGGAATGACCTGGGCCTGGGCCCTGAGATGTGACCCTGGGCAGCCCAGGCCCTGAGACCTGGGCCCTGGGCCACTGGGCCCTGGGCTGGGGCAGCAGGCCACTGAGCCCCAGGCCACTGGGCCACAGGCCACTGGGCCTGAGGCGTGGGCTCATGCAGATGAGGATCGCAGATCCTGGGCCACAGGCTTTGAGTAAGGCTAGGCACAGGCCTAAGGGCCTGGGCCACTGGGCCTACTGGGCCAGCCAGAGCGCCCTGGGCACTGGGCCTGGAGGCCAGGCAGGCCCAGGCCATGGGGCCACTG